>JABCJY010000050.1:0-83883 GCA_013184415.1 Fusarium concolor
AAAAAAAGAAAGAAAGAAAGAACATGCCATACCTTCACAGACTATGCATGACTTTTCAGTAAAGGATCTCTCAGAGCAACATACTGTTACTGCTCTTACCCTCTCCAAGCCCTAGCCGTATAGTAGGCAATCCATTTCAAGTCCAACGATAGCCAACATCCTGGTACGCAGGCGACTCTCCTCCAGTACTACAGATTCGAAAGTCCATTCTACAAGACCTAGTCCTTCACACCAATATCTTATAGCAGCATAATGCCAAGTTTGCCTCCTTCACCACCATCAGCGAGGATGGAAACAACCGGGCTCAAGCTCAACGGTTTCCTGGGCCTGGCAACGCCGATGCCCACCGTAAGGGTTCTCATGGCATGAGTGTCGTGGATCTTTCCTATCAAGTCCGTCGCGGCGTTTATCTTGCCTATTACAGACGCGAAGATCCCACCCGTCCCCCCTTGATGCCTGCGTGAAGTTGGCTGCGTGTGGTGGCAGGGAAACTACAAACCCTAACGCAAAGGTAAGGATAAGGAGCAACGGGGAGTCGGTAGCAAAGGTACTCAAGAGAAGAACAGGCATCGCCCCGAGGTTCACACTGGCGATCTTCGACGAGTACAGCTTTGACGGGCTAGTGAGATACCTAGCCTACGACGTCGACATGGTGGAGCTAAGGTGCACAATCGACACAACATCAGACCCAAAGGTAGTATCAAAGATCAACGTGATATCGAGGATGTACACCAGCGCGTTCGGCGTTTCGTACGCGACCAAGTTCGAACTGGTGGACAACCAGACGCCAGAGGTAGTCAAAAGGATCGTGATGTCCGGCAGCATCGTCGCATTCGTGAACTTCATGAATATTGTGGTTGACAAGAACTATATGAATTTGATAAAGTCGAGGGATCACGTCGTGGTGGACGTCCCGTTGTTGGATGGCTTCAAGGACAGGTTCATGACCAAGTCTGACGGCATAAAGGTGTAGGTATTCTGCTATAACTTCGGCTGCATTGCCAGTCTGACGGATCCTGACATGACGGTGATATCCTGCAAGATTTCCACCATGCCGGAGGAGATTGCGACCATGGCGGACAAGCCTGACGTCGTGGGGGAGATGCTGCTGGATGGCTCCATCGTATACTTCACGGCCCTAGCCAAGAACGGCTTGCCCATACTCTCGGCCTACTTCAACGTTGATATGTGCATGGTGACGACCAAGAGGCCGAGCTTCGTGTACAGGACGTCACAATCTTCACAACCGACCCAGCTCAACCTCAAGTTCGAACACACGACGAACAACGAAGTTATGCTCGCCAATGAGTCTAGGACCATGAGGCTGAAGTGACTGACCATGGACTTGCTGTACTCGTCGGGGAAACTTTTACATGTCGGACTTGGGGGTTGTGGTGCGGGTAGCGAGTTGATGCGACGATATGGAGGACACGATATACGAGTTGGACGAGGTCAAGGAGTCGAATAGCTCAGGACTTGAACTCACCAACCCAAGGATCAGGGTCGCAAGGTGCCGAAGTTGATGGAGGTCGTGAAGAGAGCGTTAGCCAGCACCAACAAGGATCCATGTGTAGATGGGGCTCTTCTGTCATTCCTCATGAGGGGCATGGTCTACTCGATGGCCCAGTCCAAGTCGTTTAAGAGAAAGAATGCCATCTTGACGTTCGTTGGCAAGAGGTTCCAGTAGTGGAAGCAGATGATGGTAGACGGCATCTCTTACATAGCCATCGACCCTGAGTTGGACGAGTCGCTCTTGGCCAGGAAGGTCAAAGACGTGAAGGTGTACCCCTACGACTTCACCAAGCCGTTTAAGACACAGGTGGTCTCGATAGCCAAGTCCAGGCGCACCGTATTAGCCATGCGCAAGTCTGGGTCTCATAGAGAAGGCGATGCCCACAAGGACCCTGTCGTTGTACAGGATATTGACCGTGTTCTCCTTCAGCAAGTCATTCCACACTCAGATCATCAACAGGTAGTCTCCGAGTCACCATATTTGGACGCGGGTTCATTTACGACTCCATACCGGCGGACGGAGTCGGCCAAGGCTACGCCACAATGAAAGCTAGAGGTTGAGGCAAAAGGTCGTGCTTGGACGTGATCGCCACATTCGGCAAGTCGACGTATGTGGAGCCGTATCTGTCTAAGAACTCAGTCCTGGACTTGGTTTTGGTCAAGGAGAGGAGCGTCGACTCCAGCACCCTGAGCATATGGAGAGTGCCGTTATTATGCATGCGTGACTAACCTCAACCTCATGACCGGTCCTGAGTAGTCATTCAAGGTCGCCGCCTCCATAATAACCGTTAAAATCAAGGGGACGTACCTCGCCTGCTTTAGAGTAGGCGGAGGTTTGGTGAAAGGACAGCCGCATCCCATGATCGTGTGGTCGCACATCGAGCAGCTAGAGAATGCCGTCATCTCGCTAGTCACAGCGGCATCCCTGACCACGGACGGGTACATCTACATCAACAATGACATCAACTCGCCCTCCTACAGACGGGGTGTTTCAAGCCTGTACCTACCCCTCGGGACGGTCAATAGATAGGTGGCCGACGGGTAGTAGTGCTTGAGAGACGACACATGCCTGAGCTACATCACCCTCATTATCCCATAACTGGCCTTGATCACTCTGGTGGTGCCGCTCATGTCCTCGAAGCTTACCGTCTTGCTGTTGACGACTTGCTTGCCCTTTGGGAGGACGACCGCCTGCTTCTTCTCGTCCGCGAATGGCAAAACCCTGGCGGTATTGGTCTTGATCATCCCCTTGGTCCTAAACGACGGTATGGACTCGAATATCAATATCAACGCCGCTATCTCCCTCAACTACCATCCCTGGCCCCTGGCCAGATTCTTAGTGCTTAACAGCAGGTCAGACTTAAACTCCTGGCTTGTCTTAATGTCGCGGATACTTGGCATCTTGTTATTTGGGATTATATCCCCTATCATGCAGGGAAGTCAAGATGCTGTCCGAGGAGGTCGAGAAGGTACTTGCGGGGGGTGGCTCATTGACTCGCTACTGGTGAACGACGACAATATGTCAATCAAGTCTACTCTAGCTCTGGCTTAGCACGGCAACGCTATTGCATTACAGCAAATATCTTCACCGTTTTAAACTTTTAATTTTGTAAGGATTCATGTTATGAAGATAGTCACTATTTGGTATGCCTGATGGCTTCTCATGTAACAATCTCAATAAATGAAACACAGTTATTCTTTTTCTTGCGCAGCCTGTCGTCAAGTCTGTTTGGCGTGAGCCGAAAAGTTACCCATGTTCCGAAAGAAACCGTAGGGGTGTTTGAGAGAAACAAATAACAGAGCAGGCCGTTCTACTTCCCCGGAATCAATCAGGCTCAGCCTATTGCTTTTTTCCTTTTTCTATGTATCTATTGCTCTCAGTTGTCAGGCATTGGTTCACAATGTCAGTGTCAGTGTCAGTGATAGTGATGGCAGTTCGGCCAGACTGGTCCCAGGCTCGTCCCGCCTTATGCCATGCTCTTTAGGCCAACTTACGTACTATAAAAGGTACTTAGAATTTGAGGACAGTTGACTTAATCACTTTGGGACACACAGTCAGGAAGTATGGTAGAAGTGTCGGTAACTTAGGTATGCAACGACCATAACTCTAAGTTCCTAAGCCTCACCTAAAGGCAGTCTTTTTCAGTCTATCAGATGACCTTAACACTCGATTATTGGCTGAGAGATATCATATCGAGTCTTCCCAGAATAACTACAGCCTTTTCGTAATGCGTAACATAACCACATAACCATTCTGCTCCATCCAATTCTGGCGAGTGCGAGCCAGCTGGGAGCTCCGGCGCAGTAAATCCACAGCCAATGTTCCTTAGTTGCGGCAACCATCATCACGTCTCGCGGCGGGTTCACCTTCAAGCACTCCTTCTTTGAGTCTTAAAGCAAACTCATTTGAGTCTTGTAGTGCTATGTATTGTGAGTTGTGATCAACTAGGTAGGGCAGGCGCCCCCAAGCTTTCATATATGAAGTGTCAGGAGTATATGCCTAAAGTCGCCTAAAGTTATAAGACGAGATTCATAAACTTATTAATTTGTTAGTATATTTACCTAAAGCTTAGGTAATGCCTTGGTATTTGTATTGATACAGAGTCACATGATCTTGTATCGCAGCGATATGGCTCTTGCTTAGGTGTATTAACGTATTGAATGGCCACCGATGAGACTGATGTGAATGCCCTTGATTAATTCAACTACAGTATACTTGGCAGTCTGTAGTCTCAAATTGAGGTATTCTAGGAGGTAATTACGTAAACTGACTCAATGCTGAGTACCTAAGGTATTCTGGAGTTATGGAGGAGCACCCTGAGAGAGAGGTCTTTGTCAAGTAAGGAAAGAGTCTCTCAGTTACTTAGAGGAGTGACTGTCAACCACAGCGATATCACCAAATCCAAACTTCTACATTCTTCATCAAGTCATCCACCCGGAACATATATCCTATGCACCCTAAAAACCATCTCCCACAGTCTCTCTACCCCACGCTCCTCATGATTGATAGATCGCAGTGTCAAACGCATACTCGAACCCCCTGGGGTCAACCAGATCATCGTTACGACCACCGCGTCCGCTACGCCCTCATGGGTACTCTCTCGATCACCTTCCTCGCCGTTGTGATAGTCGCCGTCATCGTTATCGTCGAGACGACCAATGGTCACTAGAAGCACTCAGACGAACACATCCAGAATCTCGGGGCCGCACACGAAATTGTTGTAAAGACATCCCACCATCCGCTCTGCGACGAACTACACGATTGCCAAGCCGTCTCCAAAGCGGTTCGTTTCACCTTCATGCCCCAAACATAAGCGCAACTAACTATTTTAGAACCTTTGCTGCCCGCCGCTAAAAGTCTGTCACCCAACCTCGGGGACGACGTGTACTTCGGGTGGTTGTCTGCAGCCGTTGCGCAAACTGTCTCTGCCAAGAAAGATCGGCAAGCTGTTTCACGGGGATAAGACCAGCGATGTGGTTCATACAGGGGTCAAGCTCCGAGAAGTTGGGGCTATTGGGGTGACGAAGTCGAGTGCGAGTCATTCATTTCTGAAACCAAGCTTGTTAATTGTATCCGTCTTTATTCTCGTTTCTGTTATGCTTAGATGAATTGGGTGCTGAGTGCGGCATAGATTGGACTCAATATCTGCAATTGGAATAGATCTCGATGCTGAGCCCTATCAAATGCCAAGAAACTGATTGCAACTCTGCTTGATTCCTCCCATGTTGTATCCATCCGCACAAGTCTATCTGTATTCCTTGGAATATACCCAACCCTCGATGTAACGTACATCTTATCCCAAAGCCATCATTACGTAGCCATCATTAGTTATCATTCATCCATCCACTCAACCCTCTCTCCAAATGCAGCACAGCTGCTCAGCTCCAGAAACCTTTCCCCAAACCATGAACTAGCATCCACTCAGAGGAGCAGCACCGAAGTGAAATGTAAAATAAAAAAATATTATATGCAAATAAGCCGACCCAGATAAAACGCCAAATCCGGTGGGGGGTATCATAATATGCGTCGCGAGAAAAAAGGAAATGTTGTATCTCTGCTTTTCTTTTCTTTTGATTGTCTCTTCACATCCACACAGCAAAGAAGAGCATGACGAGCACAAGGGCGATGCTAGTGTAAGCAACGTGTTTCCGCCCTGAAGCGCCACTGCCCTCCTCGCTAGTAACAGATCGTGAAAACACAGAGGTCGTGCCGTTGTTGATGTAGTCGAGAACGTCGTTGGATGAAGATGCAAGGCCGAAGAGGAAGCTCATGCCGCCGTGCGCAAAGGCCTTGACGTTGACGGATGCGGTCTCGACGATAGATAATTTTGCGCTGGAGGGAAGCATTTGTGTCAAAGCAATTTGTCGTGCGCGGTCTTGGGCGTGAATAGCTCGGTCGCGGGAAGGTAATTGAGATGTTACACCTACGAGTTAGTTGTCAGCATTTTAAACTTAACTTAAAAGACGCGATTGAGAAAAACTTACCATGTGTCGCGAACTGAGATGTGGGTGCTCTGTTATCCGAAATATGAACATCAGCTGCAATAGCCAAGGCCAGAAACCCGCAGAGCAGAATGAGGAGCGAGATTGGCGAACGCATCGTGAAACGAGATAACACTAGTTTTCCAGAAAAGACCGAATGGATGAGACGTTGTATAAGAATTCGATCCAACTTAGACAATAGAGTTTTGCGTCGCAAGCGATCGATCGACGAGCAATTAACTTTTTTGTCTTTCCCTTCTCCTTCCAGACACTCAAACTGTAACGACTGAAAGAGGGTTGTAGCGATCAAAAGTACTTTATGCGATTGCTGTCTTTTCTCCTGGCAGGTAGCCTCGCTAAACCGAGCTGAATAACCGTAAAACCGTAAAGATGAGAGAGAACACGACGATTGGACAGAACGGCCAGTGCGGCCACGCGTTCAGACGGGGTGGGAAGAAGTGTGGTGAGCTGAGGAGTGTGTCGATCGTGGGGGGGCTAAGCTAAGCTGGCTGTTCACTTGGGGGCTTTTTCTTGCTGATGGATGATAAGAAAGAAGCTTGAAGCGGGAAATCAATTCGTTGATAATGACGATCGAAAAGGAGGACAATGCTGAGAGTAACGGGGATAGTCTTTTTTAAGGTAGCTCAAGCTTTTTCGCTTACTCTCCTGTTTAATATGTAGATGTGGATTTTATTTACGATTGATCAACCTTGACCTTGACCCTTAAGCTCATCCTCATCAATATGTACCGTAATCAATAATCAACCCCCTGTGAGCCGAGCCGATCCCAGCCCAGGCATCGGCAGCCCATCCTGGCACCATTTTTCAATCCCCATCCCTTTCTTGGTTCAAGCTGTGCAAGTTGCATATGCAGCCTCTAGCTCCCTCCAGTGGAGCACTTATTCGCCCTTTTCTCCCCGATAAACAGTTTGAACCGATTGGACACTTCAGAGTTTTCCCTCTTCTTTCTTGATTTTGACAGACCTTTCTGTATCTGGGCGCGCTAGAAGCAGCAAGCCTTGTGCTAGTCCACCCTTTAGCGGGACGCTTTTGAGTCAGATCTTTACTGTTGGGCGGACAGCCTTGCATGGAGAGGAGAAGAGAGACTACAGGGGGATTGTGCAATGTAACACTGAGTTGCATACTGACGACACATTCAACGTTCGGTTATTTCTTGATCGAGCAGAAAGAGTCTCAATTCTGTGTTATCATAGAATGCTCCGTATACAGAGTTTATTGTTGTTGGTTACCTTGCACTGCTGCTACTGTAGCTGTTAAAGTCCCAGGAGGCAATACACATAAGCCTGTTTGCCACTGCCCCTGAACTAAGGCACTGATGTGCGACTGTTTCTGTCTTGGTAGGTATGCTTACTGGTCTGATCCAAAGACGAGGCTATTCTTTAGCCCTCACAGACAGAACCAATGCAAGACAAGACAAACAAACCCCTCATACAGACCCCTCTTCCAAGCTTTGTCTTTTCTTGCCTATGTTTTCCTTGTGGGCGAGCTCTTGGCTTAGCTCCTGCGCGACAACCGCGCGTTCTGCTCTCATTCTTGACAACCAAGCTCCTGTTTCTTCTCCTCTTGCATCCAGACCAGTCCAATCCCCCACATCCCAGACCTAACCCATGACGTACGCTTAGAAAAATTGCGATACGAATCCACTAATGCGCCGATTGGATGCTCCGTAACCTGTGGAGTATCTCAATTATTAGTAATGTAAAGAACAGCCAGGGAAGTTTGAGAGAACCTACCTGTTACAGTAGGAGGGATTTGATCTGCCGGAGAAAAAGCATGGTGATGATCTTTATCTCCATTCATACACAAGAAACTGGCAAAATCGCAGCTTGCAGAACGCCTTGGCTAAACGTCACTTCGTTCCTTCTTCCTCCTATTGACAAGGGTCTTGAAGATACCCTTATCCATGTTTTGAAACGGTCTTGCATGATACTTAACTCGGCAAGGCCCGAAACTCTTCTGTCTCCGGCTATGATGAAGAACAAGAACATCATAATTATTAGCATCATGCGTGAACTGTTTCCACTACGACGTTGATGTTTCCTATTAGTCAAGACGTTCAAGGTCTCGAATTGTTTCATTTCCCACTCTGACCACAATGTCTCAAACATATCTACAACCAACGTGAGGCAGCTGAACCCTGCATAAATGCATGCCAGGTATTATGATGAAATCGAATCGAAAACTTCATTCAATCGTAAGTCGTGCATATATCCACGTGACCAATCCCAATCAATCATCAACATTCGACCGTTTCATCCAACGTTGGTCATGTCACCGTCATGATAATTACTTTTCCAACTCGCTCCCACTCTGGCAAATGAAACCAATGTTGGCGTGTCAGCCTCATATGCCGTAAATCAGCCCTGCGTCAAATAAATGAAGCATAATCTGCTGACTGCATATGCGATAGAAACAGAAGGTAATAAGCCATCGCGCGTTTCATCTCTTGATCCTAATAAAAAGGATTCGGTCTCCACACGCTCATCAAAATTGTTATCCCAGCTGCTTGCTCAAAAAAGGACATCACATGTCTTCATGTAGTGTCCCATTGGCCCACAGGGTATTGCGCTACGTTTGCATGCTGTGTGTATGCTACATTGCGCGGCCATGAGCCCTGCGTTCGTATCTGTTGAAGGCCAACGGACCCTACGCCGTGTATAGCGTCCATGTCGGCTTCGCTGCTACCGGTCGTACGACTTGCATGCGAGTATCCTCCGCTGCTGCCATTTCGACTGTGCTCATATGTCCGTGGTGTTCCGTAGCCGGTGCTGGATCCAGCGACTGGTGGGTTGATACCCGTCATGCCATCACCGACGCATTGTATCTGAAGCCCACCGAACGAAGATTCAAGATCTTGTGAATACTGATGAACGCAGTGTGGTTCAGTGATACCACAGACCTCGGTCAGGATCTGGTAGATGCGCTGTTGCACTTCGATAGCGGGAGGTCGGTCGTATGGATTCATCGCCAGCATACCCGTAACGACATGCAACATAGGAGTGACGCCCTTGAGAATATCTGCGCCATCTTTACTCGACGAGGACTTTCGAGAAGCATCTTTGGCAAGACCCGACATCCACGCTTCCACTTGTGATAGGTTCTTGTGAAAAGACGTATCCAACACTGCGCCGCCTCGACCAGCTGTCTTGTGTTTCGCTGATCGAAAAGTCGCAAACTTGCTCGTCGTTCGTTTGACTAAGAACGATAAAAGCTCCAAGATGATGCACCCTAATGAGAAGATGTCGGCTTGCTGGCCGCTCAGTTGAGGATTTGGAGCAATGAACATGGTCGTTGGTGAACCACTCGGATCGTACGTCTGCACCATACCGAAATGTCCCTCATCCCCAGGTGGGAATCTATTGGACGGGCTCGTCGCTCCCGCAGGTCGAGACCACAGTTCTGGTGCAGCATAGTCGTACCGTTCGCGGTCAAATGACGATTTATCCGTGTGAAGAATCACGTTGTCGGGTGTGAGTCGTGTTGAATCGGAAAAGAAGACGTGATTTTGGTTGGTGAAGAAGATGGTTGTAGGTTTGATGTATCCATGCGATTGATTCTTGCCATGAAAGTCGCAAAGCGTATCGACAAGGCACAATATCCAGTTCATGACAAGCTCCCTCCGACGGGCTTTTGCGAGGTGCTTGAACTGCGATGGTGTTGTCGCCAGGAATGACTTTAGGGTGAAGTCACCTGCTGGCGTGAAGAGAACGTATCCGAATCCGTACTGCGTATATGATGCCCAGTACGAAACCATGTGCTCGTTTTGCAAACCCTTGATTCCATGAACGGCATCAAGAAAATCCTTCAAGGGAATGGCTCCTGGGCCATTCCCGAGCACATATCGTCGTCGATAGAAGACTTCCCCCGGGACGTTTGGGAGCTTAACCTTGTCGTTTCCATGCGATTTGTGCGTGGGTAAGGAAGGTTTCTCGACAACGTCTAGGGGTACTACCTCGCTATCCTTATACGACGCATGGTTACCACGTTGCAGTGGCTTCAGGAGATAATGAAATTGTCGCTGGTAAAACTTCTTCTCGACTCTTTCATCACGAGTGGCTGTTAACAAGAGGCGATCGACGTCTTCGAGAGCAATGGGAAGCTCAGCGTCATCCCAGCCATCGTCGACAACTCCAAAGATTTGATCCGGTACACCAAGGTCGACGAGAATGAGAAATAAGCGAGGAGCATCATTCCGGATGCTCTCCCAGTATGTGCGCTCAGTCAAGTCCTCGCCGCCAAAGGCAACGGGACGATCTAGGCGCTCAATCTCATCTGGAAGGAGTTGACTGGCGACATAGGACCGAGTAACGGTGGCTTCGATGCGAGAGTCAACCCACCACTGTCCCATTGTCGAATCGAATCGGCTCACTTGGAGAAAGTTAGGAGAAGACCCCTTGCGGTGCGATGACTGTGATTTAGGCCTGCATCTGAAGAGAACTTGGGCGTGGGTTATATAGCGGTTGAGATCGAATCTACCGCAAGGTAACACAAGTGTATATCTCGGCGAATGGAGTTGGCGCTGACTTAAAACTTAAGGTAGGTAGGTAGCAATATCCACGGGCGACAGGCGATAGGTCAGAGGGTTTGGCGAGACGTTGCAGTTGCAGTTGCAGTTATAGTTGCAGGCAGTTGGCAGTTGACAGGTTAGGAACAGGGGACATGAGTAGTTTCATATGAATGTAGGTACGATTCAGCTCAATGTAAGGTTGAGTCCAGGGATAGGGATAGGGATCGAGACTCGCGTCATGGCTCGCGGCGTGGCATGGACATGGCTAGGTCCAGAGCAAAACCCGTTAGGATTAAAGCGAGTGAGAGTATTCAAAGCTACAGTTGTACTTGTTGGTAGCAGTAGTTGTTGTAACAGTGGAGGGTTGTAAGAAAAGGGCGTGGGAGAAAATGAAGGATGGACGCTTATCTCTGTGGGATGGGATTGCCCGCTCCCGTGGTTGTAGCGTAGGTAAGGTCCATAAGGTCGCTGCGGGCTGGGGCAGAATCTGATGGCGGCGTGATTGATTGGTGGAGCTTGTGTAGATAAGGTAAGGAAGGTCCAGGTCTAGGTCCAGGTCTAGGTCCAGGTCTAGCCTCTAAGGTAAGGTAGGTAGGCAAGTAGTTCTTGACTGTTGTTCAAGATCGAGCATGAATATGGCAATCAATATGTCATTTGAGACTTGCTGGCGTGTCAAATGATGTAGTGGCTGTTTTGAACTGTCAACCTCTAAATCTAATTCGAGATCACGATGAATATCTTTTCGGATCTGCCCTCAAACCTCGACTCGTGTTATTGTAGCGGGCGTTTTATGTCGCAAAGTAACGGAACCAGCGGGCGTATCACAACGCAACGGGTCGTCGGCCGATTTCGATTTATAAGTAGTTTGTTGTTAGCAGGCAATTAATCTTGCAGGCATCGCAACCTACCTGGGTACAAAGATACCTCTGTCGCGTGCTCATGTTCCAATATCGGATGTCACAGTGTCTAAGTTGATATACCGTATCGATCTCTCAACAATCCATTCTTAAACATATCTCATACTGATTGAAATCTTCTCTTCTTTCTGTATGAATACATACTCGCCTAAATTTTACCAAAAGCGGTGCCTCCGTCAAATGGATCAAGCTGCAGCTTCTGCGGGCGTAAGTGACATGACGTTCACCCCGCCATAGGGTCCATTCTCCCCACCATCCAGTGACAACACCAGCCTCTCTCTCTTAAGTTCACTTACAGAAGCTTCCATACCTGGCTTGTAATTGAACTTACCACACAGTCGGAAAACTCCACGAAACCTCGCGGCCTCGCTTCTTTCGTATTTACGCCCGCAATGTCGTTTCCGTCACCGATGCCAAATTAGTTCTCAGGGCTGAAACTTACACGTGTAATACCATGCCTTCAATACCTCAACTCTTCCCAGCGACTCTTCAGACTCAACAATAAGGACAATACACCACAGCAGACAGCCTTGTTCAACCCGAGTCTTATGAACCATTCCTAACCCTTGCCGACAGGATGAAGCGACAAACAATGCCATGCCCATGTGGCCAACGGCCGTACAACAACCCTAACAGCGCCCGCAGAGCTGCACATGTCCTTTTCCATATTTCTAGCCCTTGATGCGGTTTTCTAGTCCCGATTAATCTGACCTATCCAGAGCCGTTGTCGGAATCAAACTCTCTAAAGCCCGATTAGCCAGGGGTCGGGATCTCAAGGTGCATGTTTCATGCATTTGTAAGCTTAGAAGGTGTTTTCGCTTAGGTAGGTTGACATGTCAATGGTAGGCTGGGTATGACGCCTAGAAAAAGCTGAGGCCTATCCATGCTCGAATCCTACCTATACATAAGAATCGGTCTGTTGGTTGCGTTCCTCAACGGACAACCTTGACAAACGGCCTTTCAAGAGAACACGAGAATCGGCATATCATCTATTGGCTAATTCCAGAACTCTATGAGCGAATACCATTTTCACATTCAGCCGAAAAGAAGCTCACTAAGATGAACAGGTTACACACACAACCTAATGTGCTGACCTGACTCTTGATTAATGCTCCAATAAACATCCATCGTCTAATTTCACATTATCATTTCTATTCAATATTGAACTTCTTCCCTGTATATTCTTCAGAACCCGGCGCCAGCGTCAAGTTCACTCCAGCTTTTGTCCTTGCCTCCCTACAAACGTCCTCATCCCACGATCCACACCCGCTGCCCACCGCGCAATAGTCTGCACTCCAACAGGCAGAACATTAAGCCAATCAACCCAGCGGGCGTAAAGTGGCATGGCAACTGTAGCGCCCTTTCCGCTGTCGATAGCAGCTACAATCTCCTTGGCAACGTCCACAGGCTCCACGACTGGCGCGATGAAGGAGTTGGGCGTTTGGACCCCATAGAAGAGCGGCGTGCTCACTTGGCCGGGGGTAACCAATACTGTTCGGATCTCGGGATGACTCTCGCGTAGTTCAGCTGTCAGGGAGCGGTGCATAGCTGTGAGACCAGCCTTTGCAGCAGCGTAGTCGGTCAGCTGTGCGGCGCCAACGGTACCAATGACAGAAGAGACGTTGACGATAGTACCACCCTTTCCACCGCGAATAATAGCAGGCAAGAAAGTCTTGAGGCAGTAGAAAGGTCCGAGAAGGTTAGTTGTAAGACTCTTGTCGATTTCATCCAAAGATAGATCCAAGAGAGTCTTCCCAATGACAATAGCAGCGTTGTTGATGAGCACAGTTGGTGTACCGAGCTGACATACAATTAGCAACAAATCCAATCTCATGTGTCCAAAACTTACATCCTTCTCAATCTCGAGTGCAACCTTTGCAACCTGCTCCTTGTCGCCGACATCACACTTGTAGTACGTAACACCTCTCGCCTCCATATTCTCCATCTCGTTCACGTCCAGCACTGCCACCGTCGCGCCACGCATGCCATAGACCTCAGCAATGAGTAGACCCATCCCACTTGCACCGCCGGTAATGACAATGACCTCCTCGCTCAGATCAACCTCACGCGGGATGCCATGAGCGATGCGCTGGTTGATCACGTTGGCCATCCAGGCGAGCGTGACAATGGTTGCCCACGCAATAGAGATTACCATGGGCGGCGCTTCCCATTTTACTGTCTGCGCGCGGAAGCATAGTGGGATGATCCAGCAGACGAAGGGGTGAAGAAGGGTTGTGTTGAGGACTTTGAGGATGAGGTCGATGGACAGTGGCGCAAACCACGAATCGCGCTGTGGCGGCCGCGGGTATTGTGCGGGCATGATGTGAGATGAGTGTGATATATCTATACAGATATAAGCTAGAAAAGTACTAATTATCTGCGAAGGAATAAAGGGATGAAAATTTTGAGATTTGCGTTTTATAAGAGAAGGGGAAAGGCCACAGTAAAGCCAAGCTTTGAGGTGAAGCAACGACCAAACGTTAGCATGTGGCAGAAACGATATGCGTCTCTAAGCGCCCTGACTCCAAAACACCCCACCTCAGGTTTAAGAGCTCCATTGACAAGGAATAATGTCAACAACATGTGATAAGCCGAACCATTGGTAGAAACATTCTTGATGTGATATTTACATGACCAGATCTTGTACATATGAGTTATGATTATCCACAAGCAGTCATTTCAGGACTTGAACGCCAGATAGACGTTTCCATTACATATGCTTGAACTCAAGCTCGTCATACTTCATTTCAAATAGTAGAGTAAGTTTACAACTATGGTACAATACACCAGCGCCGGTCTATATGCAAAGACTTATCAATCATCGTACATTCGCCATTTTAAGATCTGCCTCGTCCATACCGAGGGGTATAAGAACCCATAATCTCTCTGTCATCCCGCTCCTCTCGTTCGCGATTTCGCTGAACAGCCTCCTTCTTCCAAGCATGGTAGGTAGGATCTCGCGTGATACCCTCACGTCGCCACTTCTGCGGCGGCTTAATACCCAGCGCGGCCTTCTGCTCCCAGACATTCTTTCCACGACGGAACCAGCGTGCAGTTCGCTTCTCCTCTTCTTCAGGGTTGGCCTGCCACTTGCTCTTTAGAATACGGCGGATAGCTTCAGCTGATACTTCGAATTTCTGCGCTAGGGCTTCGGTGGTGTAGACATCGGGGAACTGAGCGTTGAGAGCTCGGATACCAGTTAGAGCGTCGGGAGAGAGACGCTTGCGTGGACGCCATCCTTCAGGAAACTTCTCCTTGAGAGCTGCCTTTTGGACTTTCCAATAATCAGCTTTTGATTGCCCTTGTACTGGATATGGACCTCTGGGTCGTTGGTTGGGGGTGTCTTGGAATCCGCTTGAGTTGCCTGAAGCGCCATATGACCTCCCTCTTATGCTAACGTTTCGACTATATCTGGGCTCCGATGATATTTCTGGTTTTTCTCTTCGATTGCGAGGCTTTGTGGTCTGGTCATTGGTTCCTGGCTGAG
Organism: Fusarium concolor; assembly: GCA_013184415.1. NCBI lineage: Eukaryota > Fungi > Ascomycota > Sordariomycetes > Hypocreales > Nectriaceae > Fusarium > Fusarium concolor. The sequence continues at coordinate 14,927 of JABCJY010000050.1, forward strand.
CTTTCCAGGGTATCGACTTTGGAGTTTCGTCTGTGGCGAAAGGGTGCTCGTCTTTTACGAAAGGTCTCTCATCTCTTGATGTAGAATCGGCGGCCGGCCCGTTGTCTTTCGAAGTGGCTCCCGAGGCATCTTGGTTGAAGGTTTTTGTGAAATGAAAAGATCGAGCCTGTCGCGTGAAGGCAAAACTACTCTGATACAGGGTTGATCGAGCGGTGGGGATGCGAATTGGAAGGCGAAGAAGGGAATGCGAGGCATCTAATTTATGAACTTGAGATAGGCCTTGTACAAAGATTTTTAACGGCGTGGTCCGACATGTGCAGCTCATCATGATAAATTGGATCAGCGACTGCGATCCAAAGAATGACAAAATGTGATTGTAAGAGGCTTCATGATGGGAGCAAGGGTCTAAAAGTGGGGCCATGGCTTAACTCGATTAGATGTGACGGATTTTATGTTGGTCCGTTTTGCTCCCAGCACTCTTGCATCGAGAGTATCATTTCAGGATGAGCCAACAGGTGCAGAGTCATTGTTTAGACATCTCTAGACGCCGGAAAGCTTGCGACCCTTAAAGAACAAAAGGATCTACCTAAATATTACCTAAACTCATATATAACTTTTGGTATTCTTAACGGATATTATCCATCAAAGAACCTCGCCGATAATCATTCTACGAAAATCAACGCTCAAAAAACCCCGATTGGCATTGTTCGTCACTATGTTCTACTAACACTATACCAATATTGGTTGAATGATATACCCAACTCTGATCATAGATCAGCGCATCATGTGAGTCTTTTTCTGCTTCTTTGAGATATGGGAGGCGTCTTCCTATCATAGGATAGGAATCGAAATACTCTCAATCACTGTCGTCTATGCTTGACTGTACCTTCTTAACCAACCACAAGGATCGCATCTTATACCAAAGCCTTCTATCATTCCCTTGAATCTTTTATCCTGATTTGAAGGCTCGAACTTGATGCTGTCATCACATGCACTCAAAGTCCGTACATATTCCGACAATACTACCTAGACGATCATTGAATGTCATTGTCATTGATCTCTCACACACGGCTTGGAGCTCCAATTTCAAGGACGCTAATAATGAAGCCATCCTCGATTCGTGTTGCTGGTGTGTTGCAGAGAAGTCTCGCCACCCCGTGCTCAAAGTCACTCGAGTTCACTTACAATGCAGTGTTGTATGTCTCGAATAGGTCATGATACTTCTATTCGATCACGTCAATACTATATCAAACTGGCCAATAGCCTTGCTTGAGCCACGCTGTCAAACATGTTCCCTGTTGGGTGAACTGGACAGTTTCGGTGTCAAGCAGGAGTCTGTATCATTTGTAACGCTATTGGCCCAGAAGTCTCTCAGTTCGCTAACAAACGGGATGAACAAAGAGGCGGTTTCTTGTAACCGATGATTAACCAAATACCCAGGAACCGGGCCCGAGCATCGGGATCGTCAGTTTCAAGAGCATTTTAGATTCGACGAGGCTTGGACTTTGATGCAGTATCGGCGATGGCCCATGTCGACATTCGCAAAAGCCAAGAGGGATCATTATGGAATGCGTCTGATCATAATGAGCGAGCGCGGCTGTAATTTGGATTCCTCATAGTTGGGCAAATCTTGCTCATGTGCCCTTCGAGGATGTTGTGAATACATCTTCGATGGCTGTGTGTGTTGGTCCTCGCCACCACATTGCTCTTCTAGCTTGTTTTCGCATATTTCTGCTTCTTTGTTTTGCCTGATGGTGCCATCAACGTGCCAGTCAAAGTGACTAGGAGGTCAATCGTTGGTTAGTGCCAATGCTTCTTCAACATGGATTGGAGTGTGTATTGAAGTAATAGGAAGTGCCCCTCATCATGTGTTGTACATCGTCCTCGTCATCAGTTTCTAAGAAGTTTAAGGGAGAAGTCTGTCTATAAAACAGCATATGAGTCCCTGTTTCAGCAGCCTAACCAGGCTCTGTTGTTCATACCACATCGCTATAATGAATCACCGTTATCCCTCCGACTTCAATGACGCTAGAAATGTCTGGGGTCATAGGTTCCAATGGACTCCCATGCATCAGGCCGCACCAGAGATCTCTCATTTACTCTACTCGTATGACAAGTTAGCCACGGATGCTCTGGATCGGCTGGACTTGATCTCTCCGCCCACGTCCAAGGGATGGAAATGTCCTCACGGCTCTGGCCCTGGCCAACGAGACCTTTACGGACTTCTGAAGAAGCATGCAAACTCAGATATAGTACTAGGTCAACTATGGAGCGAAGTTTCTACAGTCCCTGAATGGGTTGACTGGGAGCAGCTTGAGCGTGGGCAACAGGTAGTGTATCAATTCAGCGGACAAATTCTGTTCGGAGTAAGTCATCATAACCCTATCAAATAAGGATGGTTTGCTGATAGTCTGAAAGCTCCTCTACAAGTCATTACTAGGTGGAATGGGTGCATATCGAGTCGTCGAAACTCTCTCCCGAACTGGTGGGTTCGGGGTCAACGTGACTAGGCGTCGTCTTTTGGAGACCCTGCAGCATTTCATGGAAGTCATTGAGGATATTGATGCAATCAAGCCAGAAGGTAAAGGCTACATCTCTTCGGTACGAGTCCGTCTTCTCCACGCTGCAGTCCGAAGACGGCTCATGCAACTTGAGCAACAAAATCCGGGATATTACGACGTGGAAAAATGGGGAGTGCCTATTAACGACTTACATACGATTGCTACTATCTCAGTGTATTCAGTCGCCATTGTCTATATGGCTCTCCCTCGACAGGGCATTTACTTGACGGCGCAGCAAACTGCCGACTATTTCGCCTTATGGCGTTATGTAGGATATTTGCTAGGAACGCCTGTGGACTGGATGGCCACTGCTGAACAGGCCAAAGCCCTATGGGAATCTATCAATGCATCTGAGATAGCCCCATCAGCGAACTCACAGATCCTCGCAAACAATATCCTCACAGCAGAAGCTCGAGCTCCGCCACTGAATCTGTCCCGAGAGATCCTTGCTGCCCATGCGTATAGGCTTAACGGAGATGAACTTGCTGGCGCACTTGGTATCGAAAAGCCCAGTTTGCGCTTCCGAGTAGTTGTCTGGCTGCAGTGTGCTTTTCTCTTTTTGCTGAGTTATAGTTACCCCTGGCTGCCAATTCATATGCAGAAGAGGAGAGAACAAGTACGTATGCCCCTTTTCTTACGGCCATTCCTCTGTTCCTTGCCAATCAGCCCCTTTGAGATCATCTCTTCAGACTCTGTAACACTTGTGTGAATAGCATGATAAGAACTACTCAAATCTTACCTAAACCTATCCATAACTTTAGGCATTCCTCCACAGATATTATTAAGGACTGGATCCCATAAGCTTTACAGAGTTCAAGGAGATGCAGCCATCTCAGAAGAGAATCCCTTAACTCCGCTGCAATACGAACGCGAGAACTCAGTGGCTGACGCTGTGCAACAGAGATTCAAAGCCTTTGCCAATTTTATGATCCGCAATGAGAAAGCAGGCGGTCTCGCAGAGTCTAGTACTTTTGAGTTTCAGTACCTTCCGCGCCTAGGTATGCTCACGGAACTAGGCGCACGAGAGAATCAAGAGGCAGAAAGGTCAGCATCAGCCGATCTCTCCAAAGCTATGATCGCCTCAAAGAGGGCGGTGCTCGTGATCGGGACATTCATCGGAGCTATGGCGGCGGTGAGCCTCGTCAGATTCGTGGGCGTATCTAACATACCGCGTCAATTACTCTCGGCTGTCTTGGCGCAGCAAAGTCTCGTCTGGGCTGATTAGTATTGTATTTTGATCACTTGATGTAAGAAATTGTCATTCAATCAGGGCGCAGCGGATAGAGGGTCATGTTTTGGATATTATTCTGAAGTCAGAACTAGTATTAGGCTGACTAGTTATAGCTATAGTAAACAGTTGCGCCAGTGAGGTAAGGCCGACTCTGGCACATTTACCTTCATTTCCATGATGAATCCCATAAAAGACATTTTACCAACTCCTACAACACATGCTGAAGAGGATGTAATGCTCCATTGTAAACCTAGGTAGACAGACCGCTCAATCATGCCATCACCGATCCCCAGTTACCGTTATCCGTGCCCGTAAACGCCAAAGAAAAGCCACAATGTTGATTGTTAAGTGTCGACTACATTTCGCTTAGGCATCGTGCATAAGCTCGACCGGAGGTCGGGCGGTGTGTGCCATGATGGGCTTGTTCTGCTCCACAGGGCTGAGCTCGACAGGCTCGTCTGTCATGTCCTCGACAATGACAGCAGGCATGCTGCTTGTCTCCTCCTCAGGCTTGTAGATGAGTGTTGAGGAGCGCGATCGTGTTCGACCAGGCAGTGCAGAGTCGGGAGGAGTGACAGGCGAATCTTGGTCCTCATCCATGGGTCCAGCACGGTGGTGGAGCTTGGCAAGCGCATCAGCAAGATCCTCGGCGTGAACCAGCTTGTTGGGCGCATCCTCTAGGCGCATCTCCCAGCCATGGGGAGGACTAGGTGGTGGCGAGATGAAGAAGAGTTTGCCTGCATCAGGAAGAGCAAGGTGCTCATCGCGCTTATCCACGGGTGTAGGCATGCCAAAGTAGACACGGCACTGCTGACCCATGATAGCCTCATTATCCCAGACTTGGCGGACGGCAATGGCGGCCTGCTCATCGTAGAAGGAGACAACGATGCGGCGGAAAGACTTTAGCGGCGCGAAGGCGTGGATAGGAGCAGAGTGCGCGATGAGGTCGCGGATGACTTGGAGGTTCTCGGGGAGGAAGATGTCAACGTCGGTGAGGTTGGTGAAGAGGAGAGTGTTTGAAGGAGGCGTAGGCGGGGTCATAGGCGGGATTTTTGAGAGATCGAGAGTGAGGTTTGAGCGGCGCGAGGCAGAGGAGGAGGATCGAGAGTGTTGCGGTGAGGTTTCCATCTTGAATGAGGTTGTGTGTTAAAGTGAGGCTGGTTGTGATAGAGCAGTTGTGGTTACTGGCTCAAGAGTGTAGATGATGTAGAAGTGCAAGATCTGTCGGATGTTCCTGTCGATCTATTGATATTTATATCGGATATTGTGAGATTGGTTCTCTTGTTTGTTTCTGGGGTTGTGTGTGTAGTTGGGCTTGAATGATTGAAACCAAAAGTGCGAATGGGTGGCTATTTCTATCGTCTTCCAAGGTTGCCGCCCGCCTCAGGAACACGAAGCCTCCCGGCGGCTGGGAACTCGCTGCGGTCCAGTAGCCACGTACAGAGCAAGGCCCTGGCTAGCGTATAGTGGAGGATACAGGGGGTCTGAGGCTGTGTATGTACCTGCCCCATTCTTTTGCCTCTGATGACCAGTGATGCTTTCACGGCTTTGGCGATGGCGATTCCATTTGGTCCGGGCCAGAACGTTAAGCTTTTTCTCCTGCGATCAGTCAGTCGAACTAGGAAGGCCCTTGCTTTTTTTTCCTGTTGAGGAGATTTGAGCAGGCTGTGTTTAGAATGCCAATGTCATCTCGACTCATGTTTGTCTACGTACATCATCACGACTAATGAATATCCTGCGGACTATGGACTCATGACTAGACGATCAAACGACACATACGTGTTCGGGGCAGTGTATTCAAAGACACCAAGACTCAAACTTCTCTTGTTTATTCTTATCACAGCCCCTCGGCACCAAAAGTTAACTTGTCGGACCGTACGCAGTATGTCTCGAATAATGTTTTACCGCTCATGAATCGATCCAGCAAGGATTGACCAAGGATTTGACACACCCACCCCCTGGAAACCTGCATGACGCTACTGCAATGTATTGCATTTTGACCCCAGACCTTCAACCCCGATAGACCATTCCCATAAACAGGTTTGTGAAGACTGTAGAGAACTCAATATTTCGCTCTGTACAATGTGACTGTGCATCTACAATAGCTTCTCATACGAGTGCAACTTTTCTCATTCGAAACGAGTCCCTAAAACCCAGATCTCATAATATTGAACTAGAGACTAACCAGACTCCCAACCCTATCTAACCGCAAGGATCCCCCACGACTATCAGCATAGCCAGTCACAGCTCTTAAACACCCGATGACACTTCTCAAAACATCAAAGGCCAAGGGGGGCTGTGCAAGAGGAGAAACACAATTCATTCCCATCTTTCGAGCGAGCTTATGCCTCTTCTGTCCGAGACTCCCGAACACGATCAAATGGTTCCCTAAGCTGATCCGAAAAGCCTCGAACCTCCAATATCAAAGCTTCCAGCTTCCAGCTTAGATGCTGTGGCTATATTCTTTGGCGAAATTGCGGTTTACCTCCGCCCTCTTGTCCTAGGCCAGGGATAGTCGCAGTCGTATTAGTCGTGTTGGGGTTGGGTCCGTCCCGAAACTGATAGACTAGCCCCATATCAAGGAATCGCCTCGGGATATGGAGCGCTCTATGCCGAGCGGGGTGAGACCTTGGCTATTGCTTGCAACTACCGTCAATGTCGTCACTTTTGTCAACTCTTCCAATATCCACCTTCCGATATACGAGAAAGAGGCAGCTTGTCTTGTGATTGAACCACGAGATCCATTCTCAATGCTGTGTTTAATTGTTTGTCTGTCAACTGAAATCCATGCGCCTTCAGCCAACTTTGATGCAAATACACTTGCCCAGCGATTCCTTCACACTAACAACTCCTCAGAGTTTCATGCCAAGCCTTACAATCGTCCCCTGCTTTACCCAGTGACATTCAGATTTAAAGCCTTACAAGGGTAACGATATCTTCCTATACCTTCCCGATATGGAAGTTAAAACATTGGCACTACAAAGGACTTTAGGCGAGAATAGACGTGTCAATCTAAGGTAGGTAAATAGGTAACATGGTCGGCAATTGAAATATGGACTGCTCTACTCAAGTCGATCCATGAGGTTGTTTGAGGTCGTCCGCAGCAGGCCTCACTTGTTAAACAGTGTCTTGTTAGGTATCTAAGTGATCATGATGAAACCTAGATGGTTGATGCGAGCCGGAAAGCTGCCCATTTGCCTTTAAGAAAAATGGGCCTAGATTTTCAATCCAAATTCAGCTCTAGTAACAACAATTCTAGCCAAGGTATCTCAGAATCTGAAGCATTCAACATCTCATCTCCTGGTTGGCCTCCCAGTCTCAAAAATCGGCCGAAACAAGCAACGCCACAGCGCACAAGCCACCCGCCTCACCCCTGCTCACGATAGAAACCGCCCCGCTGGGAGGCAGCTTAGCAAAAGCCCGGACCAGACGTGGCTCAGAGTGATAACAACGTCACTCGAGCAAAGCCATTGAGGAATCCTGCAATTTGCAATTCCTACGCTTAATTTGTGGCTTGGAGATTGGGCCTTGAGTTGAATATGGCGCAGCAGCTCTCTACGGCGGTGGTTCATAATAGTGCAAATTGAATACATCAGAGGAGAGCTCAGCCCGTGAGCGATGGGCTTTTCATTTGCAGTCATGCAGTAAATACTATAAAGATACGACTAGTATACATCAACTCCTACAGCCTCACAGCTATCCTGGTCAAGGGTCTAAGCTGCCATGTCGAGCTGGGTTCAGAGCTCCAGCTTCTCCACACGTTTATTTCAGCTTAACTGATCTACCCTAGCTTTCTAGCCCATTTTACCGAAGCTCAACGCCTAGCTCCTTGACCAGAGCTTTACGAACGTCCTCGTGGAAAGCAACAGCTTCATCGTTTGTCAGAGTTCGCTCCAGGCTGCGGTATACAATACGGTACGCCATGCTCTTGCGTCCTGTCTTGGGATGTGTGAACTCGTCGATCAGCCTCACATCCTCCACCACGTCACCTGCCACGTTTCGGACAATCTCCATCACGTCGTTTTCGTGGAATGTGCCCTTGGTGTTGCCACCTGCTGCGGTTGTGGAGCTCAGCCAGAAGGATACATCCTTGGGGCAAGGGGGGTATTTAGAGAAGGGGACGAAGCGCTTGAGGCTGTCGAGGTTGTCGGTCACACCCTCGAATTGAGATAGGAAGCGCTTGTCTTTTGACCAGAATAGACGAATGTCGGGGATCTTAAAGAGGAGCATGGCAATACGGTCGATGCCAATGCCAAAGGCCCAACCCAATTGGTTGGGTACACCAGCGTTGATGTAGATATCCTGCTTGACAACACCGCAACCAAGTACTTCGAGCCAGTCTCCAGCATAGTAGACCTCGAGTTCCCACGAGGGACTGGTGAAAGGGAAGTAAGCTTCAACCCATCGCATCTGGAGCGGCTCATCCACAAAGTTGGGGTCATCCTTAATCGCAGCGGCCTTGGCTCGAGAAAAGATATCAACAACCATGTTTTCCAACGACCTCTTGAGATGCGCACCGATGGCCTCAGCCTCAGCAGCTGTATGGTGAGCATCTTGGAGGGGATTTGTCTCAGGATGCATGGGGGGGTTGGGATCGTCTACTTTGACTCCGTGAACAGGCAGCTTCTCAAAATCTTTCCACACAGCTGCAGCAACATCACCATTGGGAACTTTCGTACGATCCCATGACATGGCGCCCTCCATCTGGTGGAATACAGGGTAGTGGCTTCGATCAATGGCATCTCGTCTGTACACATCGGCAGAGACGAGGTACCCGGCGCTCTCATTAGCTCGGAAGGTATCGGCCTGGTGAGCACTTGTATGTGTTCGCAGAAGTGTCTTGCTGTTCAGATAGTATGTATCGGATAGGGCGCGGCCGGGATGGTTCGTAGGAAAACCTAGCGAGTCGAAGTTTTGGGCTGTCGACACAACAGGACTGAATTCATTGTGGTACTTGAAGGTCGGTTCAGGGAAGTTGGACTGAATAATCTGGCGGGTGATAGACACAGGATGATCCTGGAGTAGGTGAAGTTTCCTTGTGGTGGCATCGAGGACGTTGTTGGGCACATTGAACCACTCTGGATCCGTCTTGATATTCTGGCCGCGGATAGTTACAGAGCCTGGAGATCCCATCGGGGGTGCTGCAACACGGTCAAGCCAGTCAGCGAGACGTCCATGCAAGTAATTGACTGGAATTGGACCGACCCGACGAGTAAGTCCTGACGGCGCAAGCTGTTCGCCGCAGGATAGAGCTCGTGGGAAGCTGGATAGCTCGTGGGGCAGAAGCCTTCAGGCATCGCATGCCTTGGACGTAGAGTCTCATTCTGAAAACTTGCGAAGCTCGACAATTACATTACAGGCCGAGCGGGCCACGTAACAGACGCCAATGGCTGGTTGAATTTTGGTAAATTGAATATCTGATCGCCGAAGTGGTTCCACGACGGATTGGCTGGTTGTATCGCCGACTGCAAAAACGTTCGGCGTTCGGCCATACAGCTCATCCGGATATAATTCAAATCAAGACAAGGCGAGACAACTTCAGCTTCTCCCACGCCAACGGCCTCGCATTAATTTAGTGCAATCCCTGTCTTCTTCGCTTCGGTGACTTGACAGCCGATCCCGCTCCGATAGTCCGGCTATAGTAGCTAAACACCGGTCCAATTGATAACTTTCCGCGATTCCGGTAGAGTAGCTGAGGCTCACGCAGTTTTAAAGTGAATCCTTGTCATCGTAGTAATCGAAAAGTATAACCGACTTTTTTTCTCTTATTTTTCTTCTCTCCCACATCATCCACTTTCACAATTCTTATCTCCAACTAAAGTTGCGAGATATGGAACCTGCAGCTGATCGGCATTGAGAGCTTAACTTTAGATAGTCTAAGCTAAACTCGATTTTCTCGTGGAAGTGGAAGTGAAACTCAACCCACAAACGTCATCATGGCCACCGCTCAGGAAGCAATGAACAAGACGGCGACGGCGAATGCGCCTGTAAAGGCGGAAAAGACGACTGCAGATGCGAAGAAGGCGACGATAAGATATCCCTTTTGGTTCGGCGGAAGTGCCAGTAGTATGGCTGCTTGCGTGACCCATCCGTTGGATCTCGGTTTGTTCTACTCTCTACTCAAATCATGGTGATCAAGTTAAGCTGACTCTGAATAGTCAAGGTAACACTTCGCAACCTCTCATATGCAGTAAAGCAACTTCTTACACCCTCTCTAGGTCCGTCTTCAAATGCGCACCGGCAATGCCCCCAAGAACATGGTCGGCACGTTCGTCCACATCCTCCGCCATGACGGTCCCCTCGGCCTCTACAGCGGCATATCCGCCTCGCTACTGCGCCAGATGACATATTCCACCGCGCGATTCGGCGTCTACGAAGAGTTAAAGACACGTCTCACACGCCGCAACGAGGGCCGCGATCCAGGCTTTGCGACGCTTGTTGCCCTTGCTGCTGGATCTGGTTTTGTAGGAGGTATTGCGGGTAACTTTGCAGATGTTCTCAATGTACGCATGCAGCACGATGCTGCGCTTCCTCCCGCTGAGCGCCGAAACTATCGTCATGCTTTTGATGGTATGGTTCGTATGGCACGTGAAGAAGGACCTAAGAGTATGTTCCGTGGTTGGTTGCCCAATAGTGGCCGTGCTATGTTCATGACAGCCGGCCAACTTGCCAGCTACGATGTTTCCAAGAGCCTTCTTCTCCAGTACACGCCCATGGAAGATAACCTCAAGACTCACTTCACTGCTTCCTTCATCGCTGGTCTAGTAGCCGCTACAGTAACAAGCCCTATCGACGTTATCAAGACTCGCGTTATGTCCTCAGCCTACGACCACAACATCCTTCACCTGATTCGCGACATCCACCGAACCGACGGCCTCATGTGGATGTTCAAGGGCTGGGTTCCCAGTTTCCTCCGACTCGGACCGTACGTACTTTCCTCCTCCTTTAAGTCCCAAACTAACTTTGTTTAGACAAACCATTTGTACATTTGTCTTCCTAGAGATGCACCGAAAGGCATACCGAAAGGTGAAGGGTTTAGATGCGAACATGTAGACGGGCATGATAGACCAGGGAGAAGGGCATGTTTTGGCGTTGTCTTTTTGTCGTTTCGTCACTCAAGAGCGGTGATCATGCTGTTGGCGTTACTGCTTGGGTTTTCAAGATCTCTAACTGAGCTTGTGTAGGAGAACCTGTTTTGTATAACATACTCAACATAGAGTGGGACAGTGGCAGTCATAGAAGTCAGCATTATGATACAGAATCAAAATGTATGCGTCGTATCTCCTGAAAAGATTCCATTCTACGGCCGTGCTATGCTGGTTTTTTTTTAAGCTGTTGCAAGTTTCCAGGTCCCCTGTTCTTTATACCTCCAAACCTTCTTTGATTACGAATTAACTAACCCATGAAACGCCTCTCATCCTTACTGCCAAGAAGATTGTCCGTAAGGTGTTGTTCCGTAAGCTGTCATACCACCTCCTCCGTACGCCGTCTGGCCGCCTCCGTATGGAGTAGTATATCCTCCATCCTGCCAAGGTGTGGTGCCGCCGTCCATGTTCATGTCGGGACTTCGGGGACCGTCGAAATCAGCCTCATCACCACCATATTTTCTGGGATCTAGGCCCTTGAGCAGGGCACCGATCTTCTGCTGCAGCACCCGAATGCCGTTTTGCACGATTTGATCGGGCTCCATGCTCCCTGATGTCTCAACCTCGAAATAGAACCTGTTTGGAACTGCATCGTAGTCAAAAGGGTCACCCGGCTGCGGGGGCTCTTCCCACTCGGCGTATTTGCTCTTGGGCCTAGAAGTCCGTGTTAGTTATGACCTCAAACTTGAAGAGAGAAACTCACCATTCAACAGCAGGATCTGTGTCGTTCTCAAACCACCAGTCAATGTGATTGAGCTTGTTGTGAGGATCATACTCGAAGCCAACCGCAGACGTGGGCATCCACTTGGCGTGCTCCTTCGCGATACCCTTCTTAGCAATGCAGCTGATCTTCAACTCCTGGTCCTTGCGCAGCTTCGCGATCAAGCAGCCATAACCTTCTGGGTCCGTGATCACTGGGCTTCCCACTCCGTTCGCATGACGCCCATCCACCACCAAATCTCGCGCATACACCTTCATGATCTCGTCGGACGTGCATTTCGCATGGAGTGTGAGAGTAACACTGCACTGCTCGCAATACTGCTCGCAGTCGCAGTCTCGTGAGTAGTTGAGCTCGGCGACTCCTTTTGAGTCGAGAGGGATGAGACCCAGTCGATGGGCGATGAACTCGTCAGCCAGCACGGAACTGTTGGTTTCGATCTCAACTAGGTCGATAGCGATTGTGGGCACTTCTGCCTGGATAATTCGTCGCACTGAATTGGCAAAGGCCAAGTTCGTCTTTGAGAGCTCGAAATCGACGTGTGTGTGGTCGGCCTGAGTAGCATCAAGTCACATCAGCTGAGTGTCTCCCGAAAGAAAAAAAGGTTCGGGAGTCTTCTCATACCGCGGAAATCTTCACTTGGGGCTGCTCTGGCTCCCCATCCATCACCATAGGGTCATAATCCATTCCGTCCATGTTTGCCTGGCGTCGCGCGCCCGGAGAATTCAGGTAGCAAGAAGAGCGCAGAAGTGGCGAAATGCAAAAACCGAGACGAAGAAGTCGGCGCTGGTGATGGAGGAAGACTTCGAGTCAGCAGGGGTAAATAGGATGAAGCGCGAGGTCAATAAAGAGGGCGAGTTTTCGCAACAAGGCGACCTGAGGCCCTGACTTTAGACTTGCATATGCGATCTGCTGGTCCGTACCTGAGTCGGCCCGGAACATTAGTGATCCCGCTCTTATCAGCCTGCATTAGCAAGGGTGCTCTTGCGATAACAGAAAAAAATATCCATTGATTCAGTCCCCGCCAAAAATACCCAGCCTCGAGCAGGAACTACAGTCAACCATTTAACTTCACAGGGCCATTCATTATGAAGATCAAAGCTCTCAGCCGCTCCGTGTCGGCTCAACAAGCAGCCGGCTCAGACGTGACAAAACAACCACGCAACCTCGATTCCGCCCTCCATCCTTTCGAGCGCGCACGCGAGTACCAGCGAGCCCTCAATGCCGTCAAGCTTGAGCGAATGCATGCGCAGCCTTTTGTAGGCCAGCTAGGAAGAGGTCACGTCGACGGTGTCTACTCTATCGCCAAAGATCCTAACTCTCTTGAGCACTTTGCGAGTGGCAGCGGTGACGGAGTCGTCAAGGTGTGGGATCTTGCCGACAGGGATGAGATATGGCATGCTACAGCGCATGAGAATATTGTCAAGGGGCTTGAGTGGACTCGTGACCAGAAGCTCTTGACTTGTGCGGCCGATAGAACGATTAAACTGTTTGATCCTTATAACACCCCCAGCGACGCGGCGCCTATATCTTCATGGCTTGGATCTGGCGCCTTTACCAGTTTGTCACATCATCGCTCCAAGAACTCATTCGCTGCTGCTTCGAGTGTAATCAACATCTACGATCTTGAGCGGCACACTGCTGCGCCTGAGGTTCTCAAGTGGCCTACCTCCGTCGACACTATCACAGACGTTTCCTTCAACTACGTTGAAACGTCAGTTATGGCATCATGCTCCGACGACCGCTCCATCGTAATCTACGACCTCCGTACATCGACCCCCGTCACAAAGACTATCCTCAAGTTCGCCAGCAACCGCATTTCTTGGTCTCCTATGGAAGCCTTCAACTTTGCCGCCGCTTCTGAAGATCACAACATCTACATCTTCGACATGCGCAAGTTCGACCGCGCTCTGAACGTTCTTAAGGATCACGTCGCTGCTGTCATGGATGTTGAGTGGTCTCCTACCGGTGAAGAACTTGTGTCAGCCTCTTGGGACCGAACAGTTCGTCTCTGGAACCGTGACCGTGGTCACTCACGAGATATCTACCACACCAAGCGCATGCAGCGTGTTACAGCAGCCCGTTGGACCCCCGACGCACGCTACGTTCTCTCCGGCTCCGACGATGGCAACGTTCGACTCTGGCGAGCCAATGCCTCACGCCGTGAAGGTGTCAAATCAGCCCGTCAACGCCAGGCCCTGGAGTACAACGATGCTCTTATTGATCGTTACCAGCATATGCCTGAAGTCCGCCGCATCCACCGTCACCGTCATGTGCCCAAGGTGCTGAAGAAGGCCGGTGAGATTAAGGCTGAGGAGCTCAAGAGCATTAAGCGTCGTGAGGAGAATGAGCGCCGTCATACTAAGAAGCAATTCGAGAGGCGCAGGGGAGAGAGAGAAAAGATGATTCTGGCTAGAGAGAAATAAGGGAATTGCAACATACTTACAGTTGCATCGACAAGAAAAGTTCAATGGGGTTACAAAGGCATGGAAGGGCATTGCAAGGCGTTCAGGTCGTCTATTTAATGGGCAATTTAGATGACTCTATCTTGAAGAATATACCATTTATGAAAAAAGAGATGTTAACTGTAATCAATGAATTGTATTCCGATGTAAGATTCTTATGACAGGGTGTTGAAGTTATTGTGCAGCCTTGACATTATCACACAATGAAATACAATTCGTGCTTGCAAGCTTATATCCCTTTTTCTTTCATATTGAATGAAATACTTAGCAACGGCGCAGTGCGGTGAGGTCACATATTGGAACAAAGATGCACGAAAATGTGAATTTCTTATAACTATCAAATCTAGACAGTAAAGATTCCTTTCGAACAAGCACTCAAAAACTTCAAGTTTCCCCTGAGTGCTATATCCGTCGGCGTGAGCGTCGTGCTGTGTATCTATCCATCACATTCCAAATCCCATCTAAGAATCTTACGTCAATCCTTCATCGCCTGCGGCAAGGAGACAATAGGGATAAAACACAACACGTAACACCGTAGGTTGAAAGCACCAACCTTCAAACACAAGTTGGTACATGACTCAACCAGAACCGTCCAAATCCATACAGTCTCGATCATTATATAAATGAGGAGAATCTCTCTTAAACGCCCAAAATCAAATAAACCGATGCGAATAATTGCGTCGCGATATCGGAGGTATCTCTCTTTATCAATCGAACGGAAAACGCCTGCCCCTTCCTTTGTGTTTTGTGTATGATGCCATTCCGTTCCATTGATAGTGTGGATAGTTCCTCTTTTTGCGCGTCAATGGTATAATTTCATATCCCGCTAAAAACGCCATAGGAAAAAGATCCGTCAAGGAAATGTCGAATTGTCGAAGTCCGAATAAAATTGTTGTACACACCAGTTGAACCCGGGAAATGGTTAGAAAAGTTTAATGCTGTGGCTTGATAATGCTGTTGCGAGCAGTCTTCTGAGGCTTGTAGTTGGGCAGCTCGTCGAACCAGCCCTGATCCTCATTGTATCTGTAAGCATGGAAGTCGAGGCCATAAGGCTTGGGCTCAATAGAGTAGAGCATTCCCAAAGGAATGTCCATGTCAGTGATATCCGCCAGGGACAGGTCCATGAAGTACGCCATCAGAACTCTACAGACAGAGCGATGACCAATGATGAGAAGGTGGTCCTCAATACGCTCAACCTCTCGAACCATATCGCGTAGACGGCTCACGACCTGGAGATAACCTTCGCCACCAACTCCAGGATAGATGTAGTTGAGCTTGTCGTGGGCTCGCTTAGCGAACTCTTCGGGCTCCTTCTTCGCGATCTCGGCGTATGTCATGCCCTCGAACTGACCTGAGTTCATCTCGTTGAGCATTTCCCAATTCTTTACGTCGTAGTCATCGTCAGCTTCGAAGTACTCGGCTGTGTCCACGCTGCGGTCAAGCATGGAAGTCCAGACACAGAAATTCTTGTCTTCCATCTCTCGGTTCATCTCTGGGTAAGGAGGTGTGTTGTCGCCAGGGACAGGGGGGAATGAAGCCTGAGCTTTCTTGCTCTTTTGCTCCATAAGCCAGTGCTTGCGTTGGTAGGTGATGAAATTGTGGAGGGCTTGGCCGTAGCAGTGTCCGCGCTCAGTCAAGGGCGAGTTTCCACCCAATCTTCCGAGCTCGTTATCGACACTCTGGCCATGTCGTGTAATCCAGATCTGTCGAGGGGCAAGGTTGAAGCTGGCGAGATAAGTGCTGATACCACTGCTGAGGAAACCCTTGAGACGGTGCTGAATCAGCTTTCGGCCGACGTCAACCATCTGAATGTATTGCAAGTCGTGCTGTTCCTCGTAGTCACCTAGAGGAACATACGCACTCTCGTACGCGGCGACTCGCTTCTTGAAATCTTCCAATGACTTCTGGGGGTCCTTATCACGATAGTCAGGACCTGAGAGCTTCAGGCGCATGTTGGCCTCAAGAAGGAGTGGGTCCTGGCAGATACTCTCGATGAAAAGAATGCCCAGCTTAGGTTCTCGTGCCTTGATGCGCTTGGTAATGTTCATTCGTCGCTCGAGGGTGCTATTTGTAGCATCCAGAATACCAACAGCACCTCCTCCATCAAGGAGATAATCCAGCAGCTCATCCAGAGTATCCATGGCGCACTGCTCTCGCATAGCAGCGGCCGTTTGGTTCTTGGGATCAAAGAAGGTGGCGGACTGATCCATCTCCGATTGAGCAGCAGCATTCAAATCAAGCATCTCAGGCTCCGCTTGTTCCGGGGAGAAAGGTGCGGGATTGCCATTTAGAAGGATGGAGGCGGCGTGCACAGGAGGGTCCATTTGTTCGGGCTCCGGTTGCAGCTTGGGATGCACAGAAACTCTGCGTCCAGCGGCTACACGTCTTCGGTTTCCAACGTTGAAAATACGAGAATCATGCTGCTGCCAAGAAAGATATCTTTGAAGTTTCTTGGTAATGTAAGACTTTCCTCGGGCCGGCAAGCCAACCATGACAATGACGAGCTTTGCGGCAACATCGCGAGAGGGAATTCTTCCATCGGGCGAAACTCTTGACCGGGTCATGCCCGGGATATTGAGCGTTGTGGCATGCGGCCGCACTCGTGGTGTTTGACCACCCGAATTTTGTCGTAACGGAGGACTATTTCCATACGTCAGTTGAGGGGTTCTCAAAAGCGGGATCGCCAGTGCTAAAAGGGCCGAACGGGGTGGGTATGTGGTTCGCGACCCCAATTGTGGAAAAAGATAGCAAAGATGACGGCACTTACATGCGTGGCGAGCTCGGCGCTGTTGAAGTGACGCTTCGCGCATATGTGGGGGTTTCGGTCAAATCGTTTAGTGAACGCAGCGCCACAGCCAACGAGGAAGGTGCATTTGCTGGTGGAGGAAGATGGTCATGATCACCATCTGCTGGAGGAGGTAGAACTGCGTAATTGTTTGGGTTGTTTGGATTCGAAGTGGGATCTGAGGTTGGGTTTGATGTCGGATTCGAGCTAGGATTCGATGTAGGTGGTAGAGATTCGGATGTTGACTGCTGTGCAGCAGACGAGAATTGCGCTGGTAGCGCTGGCGAAGGTGGTGATACTCCGAGAAGGTTATGCATCACAGATTTTAATAGTCCGTGGTGTTTTGATTGTCGGCGACCTGCGTCTTGCTTTCGATGAGTATATGGTTGTGTGGCTGGTGTCTTCGAGTTGTAGATGTGATCGCGAAGGTAAGGGGTCCAAGTAAGATGAAAAGGTGTAAAGCAATATGATTGATCAGAGCAACAACAAGGTAGCAATGGGTGTTGAAGATCTTTTGGAGATTGAAATTTTGTATGAGGAGAAGAAGGGATAGCAACAAGGAGATGGGTAGCAGCAGTTGAATGGCTAATAAAGCATAAAGGATGGCAAGGCAAATACGTAGCTAGTCATTGATGAAAGGAGCTGTAAGAAACAAGGCAAGGACAAGAAACAACAGCAAAGTACGTACCTGCAGGGGCCACCGGAATCGCTGAAGGCATCTGAGTAGCGAGGGAGACTAAGCTCCAAATCGAGGGCAATTGGCGACAGGCTCTGACTCTTCAAGAACACGTCAACCAATAAACGATAGAAATCGCCCCAGTAAGGCCCGGCGCAGTGGTCCACAGGGGGCTCCTCAGTGGACTTTGATGTGTTTGTTTGAGGGGAGGGTCCCTTTCAGTAGGTGGTGGCGTCAATCTGTCGGGGTGCTCGGGGCGTCCACTAGTTTCGCTTGACCTTTGACCTTTGACCTCTGACCGGAGGTGAGTTTGAGTTGAGTAGCGAGGAACAAGGTCGCACACAGGCCAGTCCCAGTGCAGTTGGAGGCTTACTTGGAGGTCTTGGAGGTGTCGTCGTTGGTGGGCTCGGTGCTGCCGTGCCGCGTCTAGTAGTGGGGAAGAATGCAGGACCCTAAAAAGTTGCGGTAGTGGCGCTGGCTTCTCACAAGCTTAGCTTAGCCTACGCTCGCCCAGGTTTGGTTTGGCTTGGCTTGGCAGCTTGGGTGGGAGGGTTCAGGTAGGTTATCTAATCCCGCGGGAACTTGTTGAATCGATTCGTGTAAGAGCCCAGGCCCTGGCGGGAGATGAAATGAAGTTGAGGCCCGGCTTGATAAAGATCTTTCCTTTTTTGGAGTTGTTGAGTTTTGCTTGCTCCTCGTCAAAGCCCTTGCCCTACTATTGTTGTTATGGTAGGTGTTGAACAGAAACTCGTCGTCGGTCAGTCGATAACTATGTGAGTTGTAACGTTGTGTTGTTATTATGTGCTGTATTGTAAGCCTCGTTTGATAATCTGAGGCTTTGTTGCTTCGTATGCTTGGCGCACTCGTTTTTTCCTGGATTTTTGCTGGTTGTGTCTGTCTGCGATACGTCACTCAAAATAGGCTGTGCCCATCAGAGGGTCTGCAGATCAAAAACGCAGCAGGTTGTAATTATTATAGTGGTCGCCTGAAAATGTGTTGCTTGGGTATTTCGGTTACCCTGACGGGGGTTGCTGGTCTGCTTGCAAGATATCAGGAGAGCGATGAGGCAGAGTGAGGTGATGTGAGCCCAGGTGGTTGAGGGTCCGTGTCGGCGGTTTTATTGACGGGCAAGGAGCCCGAGTAAATGGCCGCAAGTCCAAAAACCCAAGCAAGCAAGGCCCATGGAAGGTTGCGAGCTAACTGAATGTGCGGGAAAATCCATTTCTACTGTACCGTAATGTGAGTTTGATAGTCGATGTATAGCCAAAGCCTGAAAGGTCAGATAGCCAAGGTGTGTCTGCTGGCCTAGGGATGGTGGCTCGTGAGACTCGTCGCCCTTGGGTGGCGCTGCATTGCATTGGATCGATCCCTCGGTCTTGTTTGCACCGACTTACATCTTACATCATTGTACTTGCCAGCCCATCTCAGCTGTGCATCCTGGCATCCCACACATGTATGGTCTTTCAGGAACAGGAGGTCCTGCTGCTTCGCATCAAGATTTCAAGTCACTTTCACCCCCTTCTCTTCTAGGTTTGCATACGAGTGAATGAGTGCACGTTCCACGCATATAGGCTCATTCTCAACAATATGGCCTGGTTATAGTTTAGACACATCTTAAAATGAAATACCATGACCCGGGTTCCGAGATCCATCCATGGCATATGTACCATTCAGCTGGGCCCCCTTTACAAACGCCAGCTTAGGCACAGTACTGTAGTCTCCAATAAATCATGTACCGAGTATTCCGCCATAGAAAGAATCGCATGTCATGACCTTGTGTGCCCAGGACAAGGTTGATCAAATCTACGACATCTCGCGGTATCACAAATCCGAGAGATGATGCATGCTTTTTCCGCGCACCCATCGGAATCGTCCCATTTGAAGGAAATCTGAGGGTTGAGTTTCATGATTCAAGACTTCGGATTCACGACTCCGTGGCCATTTTTGGTGCTCTTTTCAAGTAACTCTGGACAAAATTCCAGTGAGTATGCTCTCTACAAGCCCCCAAATTCTGCCAAGCCAAAAGGCTTGGACGGGTTCAATAGAGCCTTTGAGACATGGAACGGTGGCGCTGGGCCCTTGCTGGGACATTCACAATCACACCAATGAATCTAAAACTCACCGAGCTCGACTTCCAGCTCGCTTGTGTCTTCTTGTGCTGGTGCTTGTCTCGCTTGGAACCTGTTGGGAGATGAAAGGGATAGACGCTCGGGAACTGATCATCGAAGCTGGTCTTTCGCATTACAAAGTCTTGCAGATGACATGCGCGTCAGTCGACACTTTGTATGACAGGCTAGAAGACCCAGTCTTGGCGGACACATGAGCATTGGTTAACCCCGATGAGGGATGCTTTATGGAGTAATTATCTCTCACTTTTTTTTTCTGCATGCAGGGCCATTGAATAGTAAAAATAGGTACCGAGTGCCATGCATGTCATCCCCAGACAGTTCGTATAGTATATACACTAAGAACGAAAACGAAGTGTTAGACTTCTTACAATGAAATTGTGATTTTCAAGCTTAAATTTCATGTTTTTCAATTCGACATCTGTGCCCTCAAACCGGCGGTTCTTTATACCCCCGAATATCCTGTTCGCAGCTCTGTATGCATGGCACCCCTACCAGTACACGCCGTGTTAGACCATATCGAGTCAAGCTCCAATGGCTCTTCTCCTCAATCAAAACAGACGCCGCGCTACTGCAGTCCAAGACCTTCTTCTCCAGCGCTGGAAGCTCTCTTGCAAGGTACAAGATCCTTGCAGCTTCACCTCAACCCAAAAGGAGTCATCGCTAGTGCAGCTTTCTCCGATCTCGCCGCGGGGGAAATTTCACAAGCCAAGCAAAAAGTCGAATCTGCAGCCAGCTGCACTGCATTACATTACATTGCATGAGGGGGACTGTCAACTTACCCCCACCGTTAGTTATCTTTGTCTTGTGGTTTCCGCGGTTGATACAGAAGAATTACTCTCATAATATGCGTAAGACTCGAAAGACCAAGCGTGTTGCAGGATGCGAGGTGAGGAGGCGCCTCGTTTTCTCATGCACATGTGAGATTCAATTCAATTCGCGGCTGAGTCGTCACCGTCACCGTCACCGTCACTCTCACTCACCCTTACCTTACATTGCCTTACATCCAGCTCGTTCCATGCTCCTTGCTTCTGCTGAGGCTTGCTCGTTTCCTTTCATCTTATCGCCCGGTGAGAGAGAGGTGAGACAGACCAACCAAGTAATGCGACAGTCATCTCGCATGACTGCCGTCCAATCTATCATTCCATCCCCTTTTGACT
The DNA here is from genome assembly GCA_013184415.1 of Fusarium concolor. NCBI lineage: Eukaryota > Fungi > Ascomycota > Sordariomycetes > Hypocreales > Nectriaceae > Fusarium > Fusarium concolor. Next base: position 35,794 of record JABCJY010000050.1, read on the forward strand.
CCTACAATTCACTGCAAATCATATTTACCCGTGGGCGCTTAAGCGTCATGAATTCGTCCGTGGGGTCCCAGTCACCTTTTGTCTCCCCGACGCACTGGCCCTAAATATCATTCGAGCAAAGCTTTGGTCATCATAAACTATGCTATGAATGAGCTGCGAATAGGTAGAGCCTTGACGCTGTCCCTGTCGGTTCATGGCTTGACACGAGGCTTGGTATGACTCTTATCAATCATGCGAATATTACACGACAGTGGCTCTGTTGGCTGCCTCTTTTATTTTGTCTGTGTTTCATTCTTCCATCGAACCATGCATCATGACAGCTCAAGCAATCAGACCTCCTTGTCCTCGACTTTATTGATTGCAATTATTAGACAGCACAGGCCAACATTACGACGCGGGGATGGTCCCGATAGGCTATTTTTCTCTCTTTCCATCTTCCTTGTATTTTGTTTCCAATGCTGTTCATGGACACCGTTGCACAATGCCCCCATAGCTGTAAGCTCTTTATGCTCAGCCTAAACTATTCTGTTATTCTCCGGCTCTTGAAATCATGTCTTGCTTCTGCGACTGCGAGTACGATACAAGCGTGTAGTACTTTCATAATTGTTACTGCCGAACAGGCGTTGTAAATGCATGTGACGACCAATTACCAATCCTTCATATTGTGGGCAATGCCATCCAAATGCCACGGTGAGCTTTTGAACTGCCACCGGATGTTATATCCTACCAGCACCGGAAGCCCGTCCCAGAAGCTCCGGTGAAATGGCCCCCATCATGGGGTCTTGAAAGAATATTGTTTGGGGTGCACAGCATGTAACCTTTCAGGGTATGTTCAGTCAGGCTGTAAGCTGTACGTTGGGCATTCTGAGCAGCCTAGGCAACATGAAAGCTCACATTTGATTGATGAAGCACCAGATACTGCCTCCTTACAGGTTATGCAGGCAGTCATGCATCACATTCACTTCTATGCCTCAGTGTTTAGAGACATGTCAATTTTCTCACATGACACAGTGGTCTTGATCGGTTGACAGGTATGCCGGTGCGTCGGCATCAGAAGCTTCATACGGAGTGATTTTCTCCGCATATTCAAAATACGGGAATGAGATGAAGCTTCCTAAAGAGGCAGCCTCATCATCTATACCCCGCGAAAGCGGCCAACCATCTCTTTATGGTGATATTCGGGGGTCTCATCCGAGCCAACAGGCTGGGTTGGTCTTTAACATGACATTTGGTGGGGAGACGCGGGGTTGGTATGACATGTTTGTCTCGCAGGGGAGGTTGAGATAAGCAATTACAAAGTTCCAGTTGTGTATGAATTTCTTGTGATTGTTGACTCGGACTTGTAAGTAAATCGGATATCAAAGCTCAAGATAATGTTGTCATTATAGACCCTTTGTGCAGCTCGCGTAGGGTGATTGTCATGATGCTTTCCGCTGTTACCTGCCTCTCAAGGATAGAATAACTGCCTAATTTCAGAAGCCAAGACTTCGGACAGCAGTCAGTAAACTTTGAATAAACGAGTTTTGATTCAAAAAAATGTTCGATGTGCTTTCCTCACCCTGCCCAGCACCAGTGTTGGAGCCAAGCTCAATGTATAGGGTAGGCGCATAAAAAACGGCTTCTACATCCTCAGCCACATATGCAGGTCTCCCCCACAGTTGATCCACAGATCTGGCAGAACTTATCAAATTCAATGCTAAACAGTTGCTGGGAATACAGGACTTTCAGAAGGCACAATCCAAGTGGATGATACATACGAGCACGGAAACTCTCATGTTGATGTTTCGTGCATTTTTAACCAGGAGCTAGGCGTGGAAAGGTCGATCAAAGCTGCTTGAGATCGCAAAAAGGCTCTGTTTGTAGCAGGCCTCTTGAAGATCCTGCCAAGGCAGTGAAGAGTTGAACCACCTAGAAAGTAGAAGCGAAAGCTCATTCTTTCATTCACATCCCAGAACTACCTAGGACAAAATAACTGGCCGGCTACGGAGGTACCTAGAGACTATCGAAGAAACCGTTAGTTATTGGGCGTTACTGCAGACATACCCTTGACAACTTCTTGCCAGTGGTTGCCACTGCGAGATTCAACAGCAGATTCATTCACCTCGAATAACAAAAGCCCCACAAGAGTTACTATTTGGTCTCTATTAATTGCCATATTTCTTCTCTTCTGCTTTCAACATACCCTTCTATCTTTATCTTTAATATTTTATCCCAGAGACTTCTTTTCGAGGAACATAGTAAAAGGGTAAGTATGTATCCACCTCGAGGTTTATCGACGTGGAGGCAGTCGCTAATGAAAATCAATAGGAGATAGAAAGAAAGACAGAAAACTAGGCGCTCAAGCGTGGTGCGCTCTTGCCAAAATCCATCCCAAGTCTGCACCTGCCGTCACAAGACCTCGCATCATAACAACATCCATTCGTCCTTCAATCATCTCAACCCAGCTTTCTCAACTCTCTTCTCGATAAAGCGATTCATCTTGGAAACTCCGCTATCCATCTACACAACACTGCATCAACTCCGAACCAGTGCGCTCACTTCTATCAGAGTCTTTCGCAGACACGAGCACCACGTTCAGTATGTCGCGATGCCACAATGCATCTTGTTCACCAGTTGACCTTTGTTACAGACCAATATTCAGAACTACACATGGCCGCACCTCAAGATAACTTGACCGCTGAGCCGGTTAGCGAGGTCTCCCCTGCCCCTGGAATTTCTGAGGCGGCTGAGTCGTCTCTGCCAGCCAAGCCCGAGCATCGCGGCCCTTCTGAGATTCTCCCAAACCCCTTGATTGATGACTTGAAGGAAAAGAACACTCGACGAGGTGTCTTGATACCCCTCAAAACAACTCAGGAGGTCCGTCAAGACCACACTATCACTCACGCATACATCACACGGGCACCTACCAAGCAAGCCAACGATGTCATTACGTACGCTATCCTCTCGATCTCGAATATGAAGTGATGAATTTTGAGACTGACTTCTAATACTTTCAGGGCCTTGCGTAACATGCGACCAGATGATAATAGCGCTAACCCCCTACCTCATCTGCGCAGGTGTTCGAAGCCCGGGGATCTTCCCGCCCACCTCAAGACCCAATTCATGAACGATAGCTCGGTGGGGCGTCAAATCCATACAGCGAAGTCGACTTGGATTTACATCATCATTGGAGAAGTCAAAGATTTCACACGAGAGGAACTGACCGAGACTCTGTCCATTGTTGAAAATGCTGAGAATGAGCCTTTTATCGAGAAGATCCCCATTCCTCTGCTTGCGCCAACATCCCAGGTACAAGCAGCCATGTGGTCCTCTCAATTTTGGCCAACTGTATATCGGAAGAACAACCCCTTGGGTCCGCACCCTAGTATAGTAGCCCGGGGAACTGAAGATATCAAGGACGACGCATCCGTATGGATGGCACTAGCTCATCGTGTTGCTTTACAAGCCAAAGAAACCGGGATCGGTGAAGCTGTCGGAGCGGTAATCATTCAGAGAGATGCGGGAAAGGTCGAACTTGTCGGGGTTGCAGGAGACGCTCGCTGGCACCAGGAGTGCGGTCTACTGGAGGGTACCAGCAACCCCATGACACACTGTGTTGTTCGTGCTATAAGCATGGTCGCCCAGAAACTTGTTCGGCACGAGAGACGAGCCACTGGTCTACCTTTCGATGCGCCTAATCTTGAGTATGACGCATTCCAAGACGGACCACTACTTGAGATAGAGAAGCAATGTTTTGAACAGGAACATCCGAACAAAGATGGTTATCTCTGCCATGGCCTAGAGCTCTACGTCACTCACGAGCCTTGTGTGTCTTGCTCTATGGGCGTCCTTCATTCTCGAATGGGAAAGGCTGTCTTTGCTACGCACATGCCTCGCAGCGGAGGTATGAGCTCCGACGATCGTCCGGATGGAGGTGGACGAGGACTGGGGCTCTTTTGGAGACGAGAACTCAACTGGAGCTTGATGGCCTGGGAATGGGAACGTGATGGCGTACCCAACTTGCCTCCTCTTGACCCCATCACTCATGTTTAGGATTACCACCTCCGAGGTCGATATGAGACTCATTGGCACCGTTGCTATACACGCGAAGCTAAAGCCGCAGCAAGGCTCCCAAAGAGCAATGATAGAGTATTAGGCGCCGCGCAACACTGGCCATGGCGAACAGCAATTATGTGCGACAATATGCTTGCCTATCACTACCTGTTATGGTACGTTTTATGGAATTATTTGCAGCTGTTGCATTGGCTGGAAAACAAACAAAGGGTTTAGATAACCCTTTATATCCCAGGTGAGACGTCGATTTGCAGACATTGGCGATGGTCTTGTAACAGTAAGGTACTGAGCTTGGGCATGGAAGAGAAAGCATTGGAACTAGTTGGACGTGACACTCTTTGTAGCATGCTAGCTTCATTTATGCAACATGACATGTATCAATTGTTTTTGTTATCTGGATTTGCCTCATGAAGTCTGCCTTGTCAAGGAGGTAATGAGTAAGTCTTGTTGCCGTATGTGAAAGGACCCTTGCTCCCTGCTCCTCAGGGACGTGCCCCTCTTTGTATCCGCCCGTTGCGCCATTCACTTTCGCCTTCCAAACTAACTACTTACCTAACCCCTCTGCATATCCATCATAAAGAAGCTTGGAGCTGCGTGGACCCTTGGTTATATCCGACAAAGCAAGAGGCAGTTTCGCCTGTTTGGCACTCCTTTGACTATCAACATGCGTTTTCTTTGACTCGCTGGCCGCCGATTTTACCCCCATGCTGTCATTTACCGTGACTGCCCTACCGTTTCAGCTGCCGCAGCCTCTTCTACGACCATCCGTAGCTTTGCGAGCTCCGACAAAGGACCAGCACACCATTGCGATCGATATATAAGCGTTTCGCAACCACCAGCGCATACATCGAGCAGAAAACCTGTTGACCTATCGATCTTCAACTTCCTCCTCACTACCCCAACGACCACGACAGCCGATCCACGCAGTTGCAGCACCAATTACGAAGATTACCCAGACGAACACGAGGCCGACATGGTTAAGAAGCGTGGTGCCCCCAGCGATGGGTTCGAGGCGAGCTCGTCATCCAAGATGAGAAAGATGGAGAATGCGACAAAGTACTATGCTGTCAAAAAAGGGAGAAAGCCAGGCATCTATTTGATTTACAAGGAGAGCCAGGCACAAACGGACGGATTTGAGGGTGCATTATGTGAGCGGTAGCAGTACCGAAAAGCCACGGCTCAGACATGGCGAATATAATGCTAACTCTTGCGTCTCTAGTCAAATCATTCACATCACCGCAGGATGCTCAGGATTACATCGACGGCAAAGATGTTCCATCGACGGCAAAACGCCCCCAGAAGTTCTATGCAGTCGCAGTAGGACATCGGCCTGGCATCTATACCACTTGGGCCGAAACCGAGCCACAGGTCAAAGGTGTTAGTGGGCCAAAACACAAGAGCTTCAAGTCGCGACCAGAGGCGGAGCAATTCATCAGAGACCATGCCAGCCTGGAGACCTGCCAGGCTTTGGGGATAGAAGTCGGTCAAGGATTGCCTACACAGCAGTACACAGGAGCTGCTTTCGAACCTGTCGAGCCAGCGGCCAAGAAGACCAAGCCAGAACCTACAGCTGAAGCCAGCGCTGAGTCCAGGTCTGGGGCCAGTGGAAGCTTGCTGAAGATTTATACCGACGGCAGTAGTCGTGGGAATGGTAAAGCTGGCGCCTGTGCCGGTCTCGGAGTTTACTTTGGCCGCGATGACGAGCGTAACCTTGCAGAGCGTCTCCCCGGCGAGCCTCAGACGAACCAGCGCGGTGAACTGATGGCGATGCTGCGAGCACTAGAGATTGCGCCGTTGACACAAGGAGTGCAAATCTGGAGTGACAGCCAGTACTCGATCAAGTGCGTGACGCAGTGGGCTGTCAGTTGGGAAAAGAAGGGTTGGAAGACGGCGTCAGGAGTCGATGTCAAGAATCAGGACATCATCCGGGGCATATTGGCCAAGATGAAAGAGCGAACTGAGGCTGGGTCAATCACTACTTTCCAATGGGTTAAAGGGCACGCCAATGACCCGGGCAACAACGAGGCAGATCGTCTCGCGAACATTGGAGCCACGATGCCAGCGGTCTGAGTTGTCTCCTGGAACTCAATAACGAGACAGTCTGACATGAGAGAGGGCTTCACTGTAAAAGGACGATGGGCACATTTTACACACTGCCGAACCAGGTCGATCCTGTCCAGAGACGTCTCTTCAGAATGGTAACTTCATTTGGGTACAAGGAGAAGTCGTGTGCCATAGGTTATTTGGGGCTTGCACAATTTTCCTTATTACAATGGTGTCCTTTTGTACTTTCTACTGTAACGATACCTGCCTGATATCTTGGCACATCTGGCCTTGAATGAAGGAGAAATTCCCCAGGTAACTAACTGTTCTCCAATACTGTATGTGTTCCCTCTTGAGATAGGTAAGTGAGAGATAAGCTCTCGCATATTTGTATATGGCCACGATAAGAACACGGTGCCCTTGCGTGATGGCTTCGATGATCTATCATTTTGATAAGATATGATAGCTAGGGATATTTGCATCTGTACAACGAATGAATCTATGTTTAGTCTCTACAGTATCGGGGAGAGCAGCCGGAGACAAGCGAGTGGCTCATGATCGGCGTGTCGAGCAGATCCCAAGATTGTGTGCTTGGACGTGGGGGTCTGATCTGTCTCAGATGCCAACGGGCGCTTGAGGAGAGCCGTTGTGAACTAAGGATGCAAACCCGTCCTACCATATGCAATAGAGACATATTGGAATGAAAAATATCCCCTAATAGAGTGTGGCTCTGAGTGAATGTATTTCCGGAGAATCGTACCAGTGGCTTGAGTTTGGGGTTCGGGGAAAAGCGTAGCTCTGCAGGTTGCATGGATACATGGATAAATGGAGAAATAAACTCTGACTATGGTGATCTGGCGTGGATTGTGTGATGGTATAGGCTTAGTCGGAGCGACAATGAGATATTTTTCTCTCGCTTTACGATGTACGAGAGAGTATCGGAAAAGATCGAATAGGATCAAACATATAAGTTTCCCTCCTTCGTAGGGTTACCTCTCCAGTTGCTAAACCCAACTAGAAGCGGCCCGAGTACTTAGATCGGGCCGGTGAGTTAGGCAACGATAGTGAACGAGTCTCGGTCTGAATATACCGAGTTAGGTGAGGCATAAGTCAAGTAGCTAGGAGTTATTACAGTAATAGCTACTCCGTAGAGATGGGGACATGGCACCATATTTGCTTGTTATTGGAAAGCTAACCCTGCGGCTTGTTAGTGTGATGTCAGAATGATTTTCAGAAACGCCTCTTTGCTGCAGATTTGATTCAATTGAGTAAAGAAAAGAAGGAAAGGGAAATATGAGGTGTTTTTCGTTACTCGGAGTGTCACCGGAAGTGGACCGTAATGATATCTGAGCTTTATTAGTTTCAAGATGAAGTCTCTCATATCAAGGAAGGTTAGGAACCGCAAAGCCACATTAAATAAAAAAAAGGATCCGATGTCGCACGCTCGGATCAAGTGTTGCAGTAGAATGTAACAGAAGCCCATATTTGGCTTGATATGGTTTGGTGGTAGGACTGCATTATCTCTCAGTTTGCCTCCCAAGGTTGGCGAGGTGTGGTGTAAGTTGACCCAATTGGTATAGATGCAGCCGCAATATTGCATCTGTAAACAAAGTCACGGAAAGATCCCGGACGATAGTGATTAAAACAAGGATAGTAGTTTCATTTAGTAACTAATTCAAGAGAATTTGCCGCTGGAATGGCTTGGAATAAGTGAGTTCAGGGATTGAGTTGCATTTTCTGACCAACGTCAAAGCAGACATCATCAACGGTCGGTTGTATGCTGTGTAACTACAATTCAAGTCAATGACCCCTGTTTCATGGCATTTGCCGCATGTCCCAGAAAGGGGCTTTGACATTGACAAAAGGCAAAAGGGTCTGTGGATAAACATATTGGCGTCCTCCACGTCCAAGCATTGGCTCAGACTCCCAAAACTGAACTGTATGCTGTGCGCCACACGAGACAACGACTCATCTAGGTAACCCGGGGGGCCAATATGGAAACACTGGTTCAGATGCTGGTATCTATCTGATATTCAGGACACAACGGTGCAAAGCAAGGGCGCCGTATTGTGTCAAGCCAGCCCCCGCACGTTGCGAGATGACAGGATATAATCGATCTTGTGCAGCGTAGAAATTCAATGGCTGTTTAGGTTTTGCATGATTCGCTCTGCTAAGTTTTCAAGACATGTAAAAGAAAGCTCTTAATGGTTATCTATGCATGTTTCTAATGTTCCCAGTTGAAAGGACCAGGCAAAACAGCTTGCATCATTGATAAACCAATGAGGTTATACGCAAGGGATACAGCAACCAACGTGATATAAGTGGCGGTCTGAGTCTTACTGAATACATATGTAGAGAGAAATGCAAGTTCGAGACAATGATGTTATAGCACCTCCTCGATAAGGTTCTAGGCGGGAGAATATAAGTTTTGCCAACACCATCTCCCTTCACTAACATGTCTCGAGATAAGCACGTTCTTACTTGGCGTAACCTTACAGCGCAAGCTTTACGCAGTGGCCAAAGAGAGAACTGCCATTTGCCCAGCCCGGACCGACATTTTCTTTTCTTTTCGATACTGAAACCTTTTTGAGGAAATAAGACACAGGCAGGAAATAAGTTACCACACGTTCTGTGAATCCTGTTTTCCCCGCGTCAATCGTCGTCATTAAGTTGCCATACGGATAACACGGGTCAGGCCAAGCTGGGCCAAGTAAGGATGATATGAGACGACCAGGGCGGTTGCAGTTTGTTGAGTTCATCAAGTTAACAACTTACATGTTGTATTTCCTCTTTGGGACTATTACGCAAAGCCTGGGGAAAGCTGCGAGCTTTGCCCGCGGAGGCCGTCCGTAGTGGGAGTAAGAGTAAGGCTCCACTGGTAAGGCAGTACAGTAATCAACCCGAGTTGTGCACTCTCGAATTTGAATGCACGTACTGTGGGAGGGCAAAGCCTCAAGGAAAACTTGCATTTGAGGCTTGAATCATCGTGATTCGCTTATGCTTGGTCGGGGGGACTCCAGGGGAATGGGAAGGGGGAGCCTGAGAGCTTGATCCATTGGATCTACAGGGTCCTTTTACTTGGTGGAGGATGTCTCTAGCCCACCTCCATCAAGTGTCTTGAACCCCACTTATAAAGAGACAGTTTCTTGTGTTGGTTGTGTCTACGTAAGGTAGCAGGTGGTCCGAATAATAATAGGCTCACTCTGGCTGGACAGTATGCAAAGGACAGAAATATCCAGCAGTCTCTACATAAATAATCGCAGATCAAGCATTGATATTTCTGTCACCTCTGCTTGGTGTGCCGGCTAATTTTCGACCCATCTGGGTAGGTAGGCGTTGTGGAAAGAGAGAATATGAGCTTTCATCATCAAGATCCAACTGCACGGGCACGAGATAGAAAGTATCCAGCGCATGGACACCCGGATGTCCCATGATAAAACCCCGTGAGTCAACCCATTCATGATTGATGGTCAGGGAGGAGGGGAAAGACATATCAGTGTGCACTAACAGGCCTTGGTCATCAGGTACCAGTTGTTTCTTACTGGAAGCTCGCTAAAGCCTTGTACCATTGGACCACTTCAGTATGGCACCCTCAAAGTAATCATCTAGCATCCATCCTCATCCGACGGGAGGATCGCGCTGTCCGAGACCGTTTGTTGATGAAGACAGACTGGCCCTTCTCTGTGCTTCGAGAAGTTCGAGTATCTGTTCATTTGCTGGCAATTAAGAGTCACAGCTTGCGTAATACGCGAGGCCTCTGATGGTTTTGATTTTGATGAGTTGATACAAGGATGATAGCGTCCATCATCATTCCCCGCTTCCAGAAGGTAATTTGTGAGTACGGAGTAGAACTCAGCCGATATACCTACCTCGTCATTGCTTTGCCTTGCCATGCGAGTCTCTGTCTGGCGCCGCTGTCGTGTCAATCAATGCCGGTGAATTCGTTAACCGCTGCCACGGAGATCTACTGTCAAAGTCTTGATAGAGATTATCCATATCCATACTGCCCGGTCCGGACAGTGCAAACCGGAATCGTTACTGTACGGATATCATGAAAAGCCAGTCGCAAGCATGTGCGAATAGTATCTCAACCGCACCGTAAGGCGGGATCCACTTGACTGGCCCTGTCCTGTAGCTCTAACTAGCCCCCGCCACTGAAGCCCACACCCATCCCAACTCTACGTTCACAAAACTGAAGAGCGAGGACGAGAAACTCAGAGGCCCGGTCAACTTAACAACCCATAACCCACGAAACTAGCCCGAGAAATAGAGAGGCCAGCAAATGCCTGCCCCATCCCGTCTCCACTCTAGGGACATCAGCTAGAGGCTGCTAGCACCAGACAAGACCATCTGAAGACTCGGCGCATCAATCAATCCCATCTCTTTGCCTCTCATCTTTACCTATTCAATTTCTCCTCATCTACCGCTGACAACAGCATCACTTCTTCCTCATCCCCTCTTACCTATACGAAAATTGTAATCATCCTCTTCGCGACACACGCACACAACACACACATAGACCAGGGGTATCTGACAACAGACGACCCTGACCGTCTCGTTTCTCCATTGACCGACCGTGACCTGGCTGCCGACTGTGCCCGCTGTGTTCGCGTGCGTCTGCCATACAAACCACTAGGGGCTCGCTCATTCAGCCATATTGCAATCTTGCCCCAACAATCACGGATTACGGATATCGATTCGACGCCCATATTCGTCAACAACACCATCTGTTCCTGAACAGAATAACATCGCATTTTCGCCTACGACCAGGACCGATCTACAGTTCAATACCGCCATTACATCCATTTGTGTCAATGCACTGAACATTTTCGCCGACTCCCCCGCGCGACGCCAATATTTGTTGACTGCGACACCAAATCCAATTGCACTTTCCAATCACCAACTTTTCCGTCGTTCACCGACGCCTACGGGTCGTTCCAGCCTCTTTTCGCTGGTCATGACGCCCGCTCCCACAGGCCCAGGCAGCCCTCTGATAGCAGGAACTGCTATGTCGGGCGGCGATTTCAATAACGATTTTCCCGATGAAGAGTTGGGCTCGAACCTCTTCGACTTTTCTAATAGCCCAGATACCCTACAATCATTCGAAGCGCTCGGCGCAAACGACGCGAAAACATTTCTTACTCCTCAGGAATTAACAGGAGCTCCCCTTCCCGATTCTCCTAACGGCTCGTACCAAGACTCGTCATCAGAGACGGCCTCTTCTAAACGCACCGCCACTCCAACCTCCAAGGCCGCCATGAACCCGGCTGAAGTGATGATGGAGGAAGACGATACGAAGCTTGACTGGGGAGATTCTGGACTTTTTGGCGAGGACAACCACTATGCATTTGGCCAAACCCATGACGATGATCCCATGGAATTGTACACTTTTGGCGGAAATCCAGATCATATCCTCGAACATTCTTACGACATGGACACCGCCTCTAGCAGTCCAGAAGGTCTAAATGTCGAACACGCAGTCCCATCACCTCAGATACCCATGATCGGCTCAAACGGCCCCAATAAGGATGCAACACCTAAGAGGAAGAAAACACAGGGTCATCAGAAAGCCTCTTCAGTATGTTCATCACGTCATTTTTTCAACCAGACGAACACTTTGTTAACGAATCTGAAGCAATACTCGGTATCTGCAGCAATGAATGGATTGAAAACATCAACATCACGAGAAGTATCGCCTATGTCTAATATGGTACTGAGCCATGATGGCTCCCCAGCGGCTATGTTCAACAATTCGCCCTCACCTCACGACCTATCGGGAATTGTCAATGGAGGATTGGGTACACATCATATGTGGGCAAACAAAATCGACATGGTCGCACAATCTGTACCCGATGGCTTGCCCATGCAGTTTGGCGGTCAGATGGGCCAGCCTATGCATATGCCGCAGCAGATGCCAATGCCCGCACCATTCAGCTTCACGGGACAATGTGAATTGACAATTCTGCCGACGCCCTTTAAGTCACGGGTTGAGACCCAAATTCCAATCAAGATGGCCCTATCACCAGTACCGCCCGGAGTCACCAAGCTGCATCTTCCTGCCCATACTATTTCGAAACCAAAGCTGTTGTCAAAGCCACCACCTGAGAAGTCCCCAGATACGCTCGAACTGTATGTCTCGCTAGTATGCACGAGTGCTATTGATACAGAGGGTAAGAAAACAGCCGCTCTACAACGGGCTCGTACTCATCCTCAACGTTATCTCCCCCCTCAAGACGACGACGAGAATTCTCCATCAAACGGCGGTGATGTGCGTATTTGCCCAGGCTGCATAACCAGAGAGCGCAAGCGCGCGGCTCGAAAAAAGATTAAAAAACCGGATGAAGAGAAGGTCTGGCTGGAAGATGAAGAACACAGGGTAATTGTCTTTAACACACAAGAAGTCAAAGAATGGCAGCCTGTCACTACTGTCGGCGACTCAACAGTCCCCGATCGTACCATGCAGGTTGATGCACCAATGCGCATTGCTTGTTATTGCCGGCATCATGGCGAAAAGATGGGATTCAATGTCATCTTCACGATCAAAGATTACCAGGACAGAGTCATCGCTCAAGCCATGTCAAAACCCATCATGATCACTGATGACCACAAGACTCACCCAATTGCTCAGCAGCAAGTTATTCCAGAGGCTTCCCTACCGTCTGTACCGCAAACTGGTGTTGATGCCAGCGTTCTACTACCACCTACCCCCAATGGAGCCTTCCGCATGTCGCCATCGAGCGGTGATCTCTCAAATATGCACCGAAACAGCCAGCTCTCGTACCAGTCTAAGACAACACCAACAGGTACCACTGGCAGGGCTCAACTCTCACGCCCTGCCTCGCCAACCCTCAATGGTCCAATGACCAAGAAGAGAAAGTCTAGCGCGTCGAGAGTGCCTAATGGGTTAACCATGACGCGCCTGGACACCTCACCCTCTCCCGGCGCTGATATTACCCAACTATCTAATGCTACATCTCCTTTTACACCTAACCTTGGTGCCTTCTCTCAGCCCGAGTCAATGTTTGGACAACAAGCACTGGCCTTTGCTACCGGGCCCCCAACACCCAGTAATGAGCAACCGGGATTCTATGCTAGTAACCGCTCCGCGAGCATGGACAACATGGCCATGTCCCAGCTTTACTCAGCACCTGCTTCAGGACACCCGAGTCGCGCACCCAGTCCAAACGGTCTCCGAAACAGTCTCATTGGCAACCCCCAAAGCCAATTTGCCCAGGCTCTAGCCGGCACCTTTCACAGTGTGCCTATCGGCATGAACCCGACGCGAGCACCACCAGTCATTCACAAGATCATTCCTGCCGAGGGCCCTTCAACTGGAGGTATTGAAGTGACCGTCCTAGGTGCAGCCTTCTTCCAGGGGCTTGAAGTCTGGTTCGGCGACATGAGGGCCACAACCACTACCTTCTGGGGCGAATCCTCACTCGTTTGCCTACTGCCACCCTCCAATGTGGTGGGACCTGTTCCCGTCACCTTCAAGAGCCCGAACGCCCAGGCAGGTCAGGCTTTCCCTATGAGCACAGGCAAACAGCCGGCCACCTTCAGGTACTTGGACGATGGCGAGGACAAGCTGATTCGAACTGCCTTGTCGGTTTTGGGACAAAAGATGTCCGGCCAGATGATCGATGCGATGGACGTCGCCCGAAGAATTTTAGATAACGGAAACGGTGCACCTTGGTCAGGTGGTTCTTCTGGTGGTTCCTCGTCAGGAGGCCCGATGTTCAGTCATGCCCCCTATGCTCATCTTGAGTCCCAGCTTTTGAAGTGCCTGGATCTCATTGACCTGGATGACAGCGCGCATAGAACCCGCTTGGATCTTAGGAGCTCCACTGGCCATACCATGCTTCACCTCTCTTGCTCGCTAGGCTACCACCGATTCGTTGCTGCCTTGCTGGCAAGAGGTGCTAACCCTGATGCCAAGGATAAGGGTGGTTTCACACCTCTGCATATCGCCGCGATCCACAATCACCCGGAGATAGTTCGAAGGCTGATGCTCAACGGTGCTGACCCTTCGATCAGAAGTGTGTCCGGTCTTTCCGCTTCTGATATCGCCCAGTCTCGTGCTACCATGCGTGCTATCCGCCGCTCCGAGCGCCATGTCCGCTCTCGCAGCAGTGGTGGCTCCGGTTCCCTTCACAGCCGAGCCAGCAGTGCCACATCACTCCGTTCGCTCTGGGAGCCTATGACGAAGGTCCATACTCACGATGAACCGATTTCACCGGACTCTAGCGAGGAGAGCCCAGAGTACACATCGGGAGACTTTGAAGATGAAGATCCCGATGAGAATGCCTACTTGAGCATGAGAAGACCTAGTGGCTTCAGGCAAGATCACGAGCGACCTAACCTTCGCCGCCAGCAGACTGCCGAGTTGGAGGAGGAACTCGCACCACCTGCAACAGCAATGGCTGCTGCATCGGCCGCACTCAAGGAACAATTCCAACAGCAGCTACATCAGTTCCAGCAGTCGATTGTTATGCAGTTCCAGAATCTTCCACATTTCCCCCAGATGCCTCAAATGCCTGCATTGCCTAACATGCCTGACTACCAAGCACCTTTCATGCGACGAGTCCAGCAATTGATGCCCGGTATGGCAGGACCTCGACCAGATGGCGAGCAATCTCAGCGTTGGTGGGATTCGGCTCCCAAGGCTAGCGCGCCGGCACCTCCAGCCTATGAAGAAATCTACCCTCGGGAAGAGCTCGACCGAAAGCAAGCGTCGGCAGCCCGAGCTGCTTTGGAGGCTGAGGCCGATCAGAAATGCGCGGCTTTGTTCGACCAAACCACAACAACTGAGGTTGAGTCGACTGAAGTTACCGAGGTGACCGAAGTCAGGACGGAGGAGCCCGGAGTTCTTAAGATTGGCCGAAAGAACGCCATTACCAAGGAGCAGCAAGAGCAATTCCGCCGAGCACATGAAGTCAAGATGAAGAGGATTAGCAGTGACCACAATCTGTTCTTCATCTGGGTAAGTCACCTTTAATCGTACCTCGAATATTTTCCAGAGCTAACTGAGATGTAGATTCCCCTTCTCCTTGTAATGATCTGCGGCATGCTGTACAGCTACTTCCCTTGGATCTTTACTTTTGCTTGGGCATTTGTTCGTTCACTATACCACAATGGACTCACCAAAACCCAGCAACTACTTCAACAAAACCTCCCCGACCGGCCAGACCGGATAGTTGAAGTTTGATGATTTTATGACGCTGTTCCTCGTCGCTTCCTGTTCACAAGCCCAAAGCATACTTGTTTCTTTTACGGATTGGGCGTTTCTTATATGTTTTTATGACTGATACAACTTTTTTTTTTTTTTCTTTTTTCAAGCTTCAGTCGTTTGTTCAGGCCCCTTTCAGTCTCAGCGAATGATGAACTATTGTATGTTCCCAAGCGACCCCGACCACGATGGCGATGGAACTGGGCTAGGGTTTCATTGAAGGAGTATGGGGCCCACTATGGAAGATGGATCTGTGTTGACGTAACTTTCGCTGAGTATTTCCTGGGACGAACACGAACGGGCAATAGAGATGGTTTTTAAAACCAGGGCTAGTTGATTATACAATCAGACATTGGAAGTTTTTTGGTAAGGTGGGTGGTTAGGGAATATGAGGTGTTTATGCTTTCTGGTTATGGAACACAGATGTGGCGTGGTTGAAGAGAAAAGTGGTATGTAATTATATAGGTCTAAGCAAAAAGACAAGAATTATTTTACTTTGTGTCTCAGTGTTTGTTAGTATCAAATTGCATGCAAGGCCTCGCCAGTTACCAAGACGTTCGCATGACAATATCAGCTTCATATTGTATCTACATACTTGAATCAAGTCAATCGCGTTGCACATCCACCCCTTTTCATACCCATACAGCAAAGCATGATGACAGGGAGAGTCGTTCATTGATACAATCATACACCCCAACGCCGTTATCCCTTTCATTCAGCCTTCATCCTAAGCGCACAAGCTACTTATCGGACAAGGACCGTATTCCATCACTCTTCCCATTTCCCCCAAAGATCAAATCCTATACCTATACCCCCTTTCCAGCCCCAGGCCCAATATCCTAAGAGCAAAAAGTCTCCCCTATCCAACAAATGCAGGTAAAAAGGAGACGTCAGAAAATCAGTCGTATCGCATGTCGTAATGGATGTCTCAACGTGAATATACAAAGAGTAGTTTCATCGTAAAAGTCCCTGAAACAGAAAACAAAAACAAGGTCGTGGCCGCGTCAAGAGTCGTTCGATCCGCCGCTGCAGAGCTCTAAGCTCATGCTTCCATTTCACCACTGCTACCATTATCCGCTGTCATAAGTATCCTGCGTGCTGTTGCATGTTAATGATCAAAAGTGAAAGGTCAAAGGTGCCTTTAGGAGACTAATAACGAGAGCACATTGCTGGAGCAATGTTCTCAGCGTCTTCGTCATAGATGGCAAACTTCTCGGGAATATTGGGAACCTTGGGGATGCCCCTGTTAGCACTTGGCACAACGCTGAGACCCTCTGCGGCGCTCTTACGCGAGCGCAGAACTCGCGAGTATTGTACCTCTTGCAATGGCTGTCTAGACTCATCAGTGCTGCGTCTAGAAGCAGAATCAGGTCGACGGTCAATCTCCATGGAGCCTCGGCCACCACCTCCGGGAAGACGCCCAAGGACACGGCGAGCGAGTGTGTTATACTCTTTGGCAGCGCCATGGGGTCCTGACACGCTACGTCGTGAGGAGAGCATGTTGCGGCGAGGGGCAACATTTCGTAGTTTCGGCAGGGTAATATCTCGAGAAGCAGACTTACGTAGCTTCTTCTTGGGAGTTGGGGGATCACAAGCTACGATCTCTTCTTCTTCATCGGAATTGGAGTCAGCTGCAGCGCGTTTGGTTCCTCTAGATGAGGCGGCACTAGCAGGTGATCGGAGAGGAGAAGGTCCGCGAGAAGCTGAGGGTGTTGCTGCTCGAGAACCTCTAGTGTATGGAGGCGGTTGGAGGTAGTCTCGCGACATATGGCCAGTGTATACAGTTGGGGCCGGAGCAGCATCTAGAGGAGTTGGTGGTGGTGCGGCATCAGAGATTGGGGGTGTGAAGAACCCTGAAGCGACGAGCTCCTCGTATGTAGCGGCTCCTGGGCCATCAGGGCGTAGGCGATGTTTTTGCAAGCACTTGCCTTTGGTTGGTGACTTGGGTGGTGAAGGTGCATTGGAGGTGGGCGATCGAAGGGGTGCATCCTGAGGCGACGACGCTCGGGACAAAGCTTCCTGGAGGGTTGCCGCTGGAGCGGGGGTTGATAGATGAGATGAGGTTTGGATAGATCCGGGAGGTGGTTGACGGGTAGACTGAATAGCATGAGAAGAGAAGAAACCTGAAGCCATCAAATGGTGATAGTTGGCCAATATCTCTTCCCGACTCGGCATATCATCCCTGGGAGCCTCCTCCGCAGACTTTGACTCTGGAGTTCCCTCCATAGTAACATCCTCCCTCTCTCTCTGCCTCCCACGTTGTTCCGACTGATCTCTCTTGCGACTCCTTGATCTCTTCCTCGACCCCCTCTCATCGTCATTATCCCTCTTGAATCCCAACCTGCCTCGAACCTCTTCCCAAACTTGGCCTAGAAGCCTCCCTCGCTTGACTTGCTTGTCGGAAAAGTCATCGCTCATCGGTCGCGGATTGTTGGATTTGATCCTTGTCATAGCAGGACGCTCAAAGGCAGGACGTTCAAGAGCAGCGTGCTCTTCAGGACCCAAGAACTGAACAGGCGGTGCAGCAGAGGTCCTATCGTTCATAGAGCCTTCCTGAAATCGACTCGCGCTTAGAGCGCGGCGACTTTTCGGTCGACCCATTGGGAAGGTTTTTGTGTACGTATGATATGTGTAAGTTGACGATATACAAGCTCAAAAGGATGATTACGTCGTTTTTCAACGGAGAGCGGGTAAAAACGTTGTGGAGTGTGTAGCTTTAAACTTAGCACAACATGACGAGTGCAGAAGTTGAGTAAAAAGGTGGCTGAACAAACAAAGACGCATCTGTAGACGCAAGGTGACCTTTGAAGGAGGAGGATTTGTTGACATTGAAGTTGCTAGCACACGTGATTTCACCACGGCAACGAGCAAGAAGGAGCGGGGATGCAACGTACCTGCAGCAGTAGCGAGAGCACTGACCTGGAATGGAAGGAGGTACAAGGGTACTTTAATCGCCGGGAGGCCTAAAGTGGAAAACAGCTCCAGGTGAATTACCGAAACGGAGATTTAATTTCCTTTGTTTTAGATAAACCGGGGTTTCAATCGTCGATTTCAGGTTTATACGCGATCATAAGTGACAGCCTAAGTTATGGCTTACTTAACTTTTTAGCACATGTTCCACCGTTGAGATAGAACAACTCTGTATCCTCACCTGTTATTCCCGCCAAGCTGCCTATCCATTCCATAAACCTGGATAGCCTCAGTTATCCTAAATTACTACCAATTCCAGCGGGATAAGTTTATGGGTCCTGCACAGGTTATGTCGATCAGCTATACATTTCAGACATGGATATCTAGTCAAGAGTTTGAAAACTCTGCTCATGGCTTTCACTCAGATTGGTATGTATCGATGACACTGTATCATTCGTGGTACGTAAAATCGATATCCGTGTTTGTCAATAGCTCCTGTTAAATACCAAACCCCCCCTGTAAGATCTGAAAACTTGTGCTGTTTTCCCTGCCAAGGTAACTGGAACAGCATAAAATCGATGATAATGCCATCGACTTGACACATCGCGTCGTGTTTCGAGTTTATCCCCATCTCCACGGCAGCGTCACACGAAGCAACGCTGTTCAAGGCGAACACAACGTATTTAGATGACCAGACTCGAAAGAGACCGGAAAAGGAGATTAAAATGGAAGATTCAGTGGCACAATTGTTCAAAGTGAAAGTAGATCAATGTAATTGAGAATAATGAAACTAGCTGTCGTGGTATGTGATCGTTCGGGATCATAAAAAAACAAAAGATTTTCAGAATCCGATGTGAATGTTATGCAGAAAAGAAATCTTTGGTGTCCAAGATAGATAATCTGGTTCCAGGGATAACTGTCGTTCCCAAGATTTGATTCCATATTCAATTGCGCCAGAACTCCTTACCATTGCCGCTTCATGCGTCTTCCGTCGTTCCACCATTTCCCAGTAGATAGAAATACACAACACTAGAACGCCAAAATTGATGCCTTTCTAGCCAGGTTTTTTGGGTTGGGATATTTACTCGTAGTCAAGGTACTTGTTGAATTTGATGAAGTTGATCTGACCGTCTGCTCGAGAGTACGAGCCTTGATCATGCTCAGGGCTGTAGCCACGGTAAAATCGGCCATAGTGAGGATCAACCTGTCGCTGACCATTGTGAAGCGGTCGAGTGCTCTGGGGGAAAACGCTCTCATGTTTGCGCTTACCGCCGACATTGATAGGAGGAAGCTCAGGGGCAGGGCCAGTCTGGGGCTCGATAGGAGGCAGTGGCGAAACAAGCGCAGCAATCTTCAGAGATGGCAAAGATGTCTGGTTGCTCATAGGGCGGGGACGAGGAGCAGCAGCTGGCGTAGGGGGGTATGATGGTTGCGAGTCTCGGCGGTGGTGGCCTTCGGTAGAGTAAACTGAGGGAGAAGGAGGAACGTAGGTGCTGGTAGATTGTCTGCGGTCATACAAGTCGTGCTTGACGGATGGAGCAGGCGAAGGGCAAGAGGGTGGGATGTTGCGGTTAACGTAGCCGTAAGGCGGCGCATCAGTCTTGGAGTATGGAGACTGAGCAGTGGGAGGATATGAGCCATTGGCCGAAACGGGCGTTATTTGCAGGCCAGGCTGGTGCGCATACTGTCGAGGTGCTGGGTATTGAGCCGCAGAGGAATCCCCGAAAGACAGGTGACGCGAGGCAGAAGGAGCGGGTTCGTACGATGGGGGAGGAGGCGGAGGTGGATACGAGTCTGCCATCGAAGGTCGGCGGGAAGCATCGGAATATGGAGTGCGGTGTTCGCTAGAGTTGCTGTGAGAGCGGTTTCGAATTCCATGAGGATCGTCTGCTGCAGGAGTAATGGTCCTTCTACGGCCATAGTTCTCTTCCCGACGCTCGAAACCATTTCCACCACCGTTATTGTTACCGGCATTAGGCTTGCTTTCGCGCTTCCTCATACGGACATCACGTCGAATTCGAACTCGGCAGCCCTGGTCGGCAACGGTCTTGCTGAGCTGTGTGCTCTCCATCAAACCTGGGAACTTCTTGGCGCTGTAGACGTTGAATGAATTAGTCTTAATTTCCATTCGATAGTCGACACCGGGTGGAAGATCGCCATCGGCTGGCTCCAGATCAAAGTCTCTCTCCTCCTTGGTCGTCTCGAACAAGCTAAAGGTCAGTTTGTAGAGGCCTTCGTGTCGGACGGAAAGGTCGGGGAAGATGAAATATCCGGCTTCAGTGGGACGGTCGAGATAGGCCATGCCAGAGGCGGGAACACCGGTCAGAATAGGCGGGTTGCCAGCAGCGGGAGTGTTAACTCGGCCATGTGCGATGGGTCGGGCATGCTCGAGACTGGCGTAGAGGAAGAAATTGGCGTTGTAGTCGAAAGTGATGTCCTTGCCCTCTTCAATAGTAGGGCCCTCGATGATTCGGAGCTCGACAACCGGAGGGGGATCAACGGGACGACGATCACTATTGGCTATAGCGAGCGAGTCAGCATGAAAGTACGTAGTGTGAAAATGAGATGAGCACGGATGCTGATGTACCATCCACGGTCAGATCGCATATGTCAGCTTACCTTTCGAACCAGAACCGCAGGCTCGGGCCCGCTCTGGCTGTTGCAGAACAGTCATTTGATACCAAAGACTGCGACCACCTCTTGTGGATCTGTGAAGTCTGGAGACAACATCGCGGTTGGAATCGGTGGGAATTGCAGAAGGTGTCGCCATGTTGGATATTAATGAGGCGCTCGATCGCGCGCTGACTAAAGAAACGGACGGTTGAGAAGTTAAGTCAAGTAAAAGGAGGCCTATCAATCAGATGTTGTCAGTTCGACATTCAAATGAATGGATGGAGCAACGAGCGACGGTTGAACCAGACGGGCGGGAGAAGCGGCTATGCATGTGAATATAACCACTCGTTCGGTATGAAACAAGTTTATTTGCTCAAACGGTTGAAAGAGGGTTTGCGCGTTGGAGGTAATAATGGGTGGTTGTTGGTTGGCTCCAGCTGGGAACTTACCCTCAATGTGAGACGCCCGCTAATTAAAAATATCGGGTCGGGTCGAGTTCAGTTCAGTATAGAAATTGATGGCAATGTAACGTATTGTAATTTGGCAACTCAGTCACGGACGGAGGGCGACGACCGTGATTGGAGACGGTTGAAGATGTCGTGCTGAAGGAAGAGAAGAAAGAGAACGAGAGGCCTTCAACGCGACATACGAGAATTGGAGGAGTAAGATACTCGGAGTACAATATGGGAGTAAGTAGGGGGGAGTGAACAAGAGGAAGAGGAGGAAAGAAGGGGAAGCAAAAGGGCCGGGGGCAGAAGCCGTTGAAGAGGCAGATGGACAAGACTTATTTAGAGAGACAGTAGCGTAGGGATAGCGTATGTCGCTAACAACCAAACTAGTAAGACAGGGAGTTTTAAGGGAGCAAGGCCCAGGACCAGCAAAGACGTCCGAACTTGGCTGAGTGGGTGGAGCTGAACGGACCAGAACAGAGCAGAGCCGGCGAGATAAGGTACGGACGGATATAATAAGTAGGTCGCGCTATTTTCGATGAATGGTAGGTACAATGCAGACTAAATGCAAGCGAGTACAGTGCGTGATCTATCTCCGTTGTAAAAACTCGCGGATTCTCGGGTAAAGACATCACTGAGGAGAGCTACAGCAGACACCAAAAAGGCGGAGATATTTCTAAATAGGGCAGGGAAGCGCTAAGACGAAGCAATCATTCGGACACTTGACACATCCCGAGAGAGCGAAAGATGAATGAATATGATGATCCATTCGAGGTGTGTGAGCAGGGATACTCCAGAGAAATATGAGTGAGGATGGTGGCTGAATTCCTAGGCCCAGCAGCCTGGCTCAGGTCTGTACAGCTGACTCGAACCGCCCACAGACACTCTGGAACGCCCTGGAGAAGGGCCAAGACCGCTGAGACTAGGCAGTTGATCGCCTAAGATCTTTGGTCTCGGGGTCTCATTTTGGGGGGGGGGTGTTCGTCCATGGCCAAGGAGACGGGACTTGAGGATCGATCCAATGAGACGAAGTTGTTGGTTGGGTCAGGTCTCTGAATGCAACCTTACAGACCTTGCAGTAGGTGCCTTGGAACAGACGAGACGGGACGGGAGGCTTGGTTTGGGCGTGGGGAGATGGAGAGTCAAAGACAAGACCCAGGTTCCGAGATCCAGTCAAAATTTCAAAGTCAAAAATGCCTTCTGGAATTTCATACTGAGCTTTTGTTCCCTTTCTCTTGTTGATCTCTCGTGTTAACAGACAGTTAGAGTTCAAGGGCGCCAAGGCTCGTGGCTTCATAGCTCTAGCACGCTACCTTATTTCAGTAGGTCAACTCAGCTGAGAGGATCATCCCATCAGTGGCGCTCTGTACTGTGCAAGATTCCAGCCACTAGATTCCAGCAGCTCAAGGCACAGAATACAACAGCAACGGTTACAATTTGCCGCGGTACTGCACATAGGAAAGGGTGATCATTGTGATGTGTACGGAGTAGATTTCGGGTCGGAGCATTCATTTCTGCTTCTTTTTTTCCACATATTTCCCAGTGCAACTGCAGCGTTGCAGCCCGCTTCTATTTCGGCAACGGGAATACATACCCAGAAAAGGCGAAATGCTCCGGGCGACAACAGCACATTGGTATTGTTCCTCGACCTATCACAGTTGCAGTCACGGCAAGCGAGCACGCAGTGGCATGGCCAAGACCCGCTGTGACTGGCTCTCCCACGTCCACCATCCCACGGGAGGGGACGCTAGAGCAACAAGGCATAGCGGGAGCTGGGGAGCACGGCGATGCCAGCCAACAGAACAACAGTGGAAGGGAAGGGTACCCACGAATGAATTTGAAAGGATTCGATACGACATTTGACAGGAAGCAAAGCAAGATGAAGGACAAGAGAAAAAGAAAGCAAAATGTAATAAATCATGCCGCGAATCTCTCGTTAAAAGTGTAGCTGCATATGTCTTTCCGATGATTTACTGTACATACATAGTATGGCATCTTATGCAGAGCTCCAGGCAGGCGGAAACCGAGTTGTGAAAGTCTCAGTTTCAACGTGCGCCATGTCTCAATATACGACGCGACAGGCGCTGTAGCCAATATTTGGCTTTCTTTCCCTTCCTTTATCAATAGTATGCCCAACTCTATATCCAACCCTTCAATGTCTTCTTTTCTCTTTATCTCTCTTCGTTTTGGAGCTTCTTCTATCTTCACAAAGCTCTCAACTGTTCATCTTTATCTCCATCCCTTCACGTCATCTCAACCAAAAGGACACTCTACCAGTGACCAACCTTGATCATCCTTGGCTTTTCTAGGCATAGCGTCTACAGCTTCTCCATGTTCTTACCTTAGCGCCGAATAGATAGGCGGGTCCTGCATCCCGGTGCGCGGGAACCCTCAGGGATCTCACAAAACTAAGCCCTTTCCGTCTTAAGGGCCTCGGCTAGCGATGAATGAATGTCTCCTCTTTCCTCACTTGAATCTTGCCGTCCCGTACTGTGCTGTTCATCCAATTCTAATACTGTACTTAATAAGCTCAACACCAGAAAATAGTCGGTTTTTATCTCGTCGCGTAATTACGGAACCAAGAGCGCTTAAGTTTAACTCTGGTAGTTGGTTTCAGATACAACACTGACTGAATCTTTGGTAACGGACAACTTGAGTTGAAATGTTTGTGCAATGCATATGCACACATGCACATACACTGATGCAACTGATGCAACAGGAACACACTAACGTGGATTATGCCAGGGATACCCACGACTAATCGCTAGCCACGCACACTTCCAGTGAGTGCCTACGATTTGTATGCCCAACTCGACAATCCAAATGCTTGGTCCAGCATCTCTGGAATACGACATTATGCATCCTTGTTTCAAGATGGCAGCCATCAAATGCTTGTCTTGTCTTGTGCACCCACCACACCACTTTACATGCTTTCGGCAAGGATAGAAGCAATTGCCAGCGGCGCGGCAGTGAGAATCAGTTACTAAATGCACACGTTGTTAACCGCTGGCTGAAGACTGGGTGTTTCAGTCAAACTTCTCGTATCCATGTCCTGTTACGACATCTTAATCGTTTAATATCACGTCGAGGGTCGTAACGCTTCGGAGATGGGCTCCGGCAGAGTCATGTTCCTTGCCATCCAGCACATTTCACAAGTCATGTAGATTTTCATCTCGGTACTCTATTCGAAACTGCCTAACACCCAAAAACATCAGACATTTGCATGTAGCCACAATGCGCTGACCAACACATTGCATTCGCTGTTCCCACTCGGAAAGGCTATCTCAGAAACAAAGAAACCCAACTCCCTGGCCACGGCACTGCGGGTATCATTTTCCTGCATTCCGGTAATAGCAAAGTAATCCACCGTGCGCCTGTCTGGTCTGTGTGTGTGTTGGTTCCTGTTTTTTTTCAGAGTGCTGATTGTCTGGGATGAGGCTTCGGGAAAGGATCCATCCGGTATTAGACAGACGAGACAGGACAGGACAGATCAGATCAGATCATATTTCATGTACCGATTTTAATTGCCACGCTCTCGACTGCCTCCCTGCATTTGATTTGATTGATTTGACTTGTCGATTTACCTTGTCAGCGGGGAACGGGCCGAGCGGGACGAATACAGCCTTGCAAGGTTGATTATTGTCTATCACCAACAACACAATATTATCACTTTAATACACTTCAAGATATTTATTCAAAGCAAAAGATATGAATCCTTCCGACCTCCCTTACTGTGTAATTACCAGCATGTCGACTCTTCAACGCCCGCAGTTATCAGCTGCTCACAACCCCCCAGATCTCACCCAGTAGAATGACTGTTTGTCTTGGTCTGTCGTGCGCCACCAACACAGTCATCTTCCCAGCCCTCTCTCAGTGCTACCCAGACCGCAATACCCGGGACACCACATCAGTCTAGATGCCTGAGACGTCATTCTCCTTTGCTTTCTGAGCCACAAATCTCAAAAGTTTCCACGCGGCTACCCGCCAAGAGGACGCCTCCAGACCATCCAGGCCTGCGCGGCATTCCAATAACACTAAAATTTGAGACATCAGACCATTACTTACCATCTTGCAGCAATAGACTAAGATTTAAGAAACAGGCTTTAGGAGATACCTTTTTTGAAACAAGACGTTAAGTTACCACTCAACTTATCGCAGTCCCCTTAAGCCGGGGCCGATCACATCTCATACCGTTAAAGCTACCCGCGCAAGGCTCAGCAGTCAGATATTGAGGCTTAGCAAAGTATCTTCAATAGGCTATTCCTCTCTCCCTGCACTGCCGATCTTGTTGGTAGTTGTCTCAATATGGCGCGGCACGACACAACGCGGGCAGACCTCTCGATCGGTCTCTCCTCTTTCTTTGTTGGTGAACCCAGAGCTAAGGCCCATCGACCACAAACATGCAGATTTCACACACAGACCAGCAGCCAGCCTACCCTCCCTTCGTCTATGGTTGCCCATTGCAAGCCACCATCCAGCTTCCTGTCTGTTCCACAGCCGAGACTCCCCGCTTCCCTGGGGAAACACCAGCTTTTCGTATCACGGTACACCTGTCTTGGGTCAATGTCTCTTATCGAGGTTCCCGGTATAGCTCAAAGGGAGAGGCAGCGTTGACATCTCCAGCCTCCAGGTTGCTTTGATTTCATGTGAGGAGTCTGGCTTTGATAGTATTGGACGCCACATGCGGTACCGGACATGTCCTCCGGGTTTTGTCTATCATACGCATGCCACAACACCAGTTGACTCAGATGGCGCTCTTTTCGTTGCTCATACTCTAAGTGAGTGTTCTGGTCTTGGAACCATTCAGCTACATGTAAGTCTTGACAAGTGTCGAGACTCTTCGAATCCTACTGTTTTTGCTTCTTATAGTCAAGCCCCTAACAAAGTCAAGAACCCGGCTGAAACAGCCATGACATGCCTGATATGTTAATCCTGACATAGGTATCTGTCTGCCGTGTCAAGGAAGAGCATGTCGAGAAGCCTTCTTGGTGTCAGACAGCGTCGTGTAGATCAACAAACATGCAGCAGCCCGCAAACAAGTCTTGCGCTATGCAAAGCTGTGTGTGGCTGTTGCAATTCGGTAGGCTCTGGTAGACTCGTAGTTTGACAGGCATGGCATGTTGCACTGTGAGACGGAAGAATGGGCCGATGAGAGCTGGCACGGTGAGAGACTATCCGTCGAGTTGCTGGGAGACGTCAAGCTTGACAGGTGATACTGGGTTTACACGGTAACCGTCACTTCCCCACAATCTCTCTCAGTTTGCTTACTACCTACCCTTCCCTGAGGGACCAGAGTATTCTTTGGCAGTTTTGGGTATTAAGTATTCTTGGCTCAATGACTTCTGAGTTCTAGTCTAGTCCATACACCCTCGGACTCACCCGTTGCGAGAAGAATATCACAATCAAGTCGCATTTCTCAATCTTTAGTTCCTGTCCTCATATTCTAGTACCCGCTCTCCACGTGGATCTGGCATACCAAGTTCCTCTTTCTCGAGGCGTATGTCTCAGAGTTGCGTTACTGTCTCCATCCCTTGCGCAAGCCACGACATGTCGCGATGTAACGAAAATGCTGGTCATCAAGTTTAAAGTTCTTGAACAATAGAAGAGTAGTAATGAAATGGCGTCTATTGTAGTTGATGTCTAGGTTAGTGCCGGTTGGAGACTTGATAGTTAAAGAAATAGTTTCTTGGCATCCGCGAGAGCGCGAAAGAGCGAAGTGGCTTATCGGGAGAGTGTGACGTTGATCCCGCTACGCAGGACTGGACTAGACTTATCTTGGACTGGTTAAATTGCAAAGGGAGGATGCCTTCGGTGCATTAGGTGTGGGAGATACTCCAGAGTGAGACATGCATCTCCCAGAATGTTGATGTGGTTGGTTTAGGGTAGGCTCATCACTGAGATTACGATCTGTGTAAGTCACTTTCGGGCATGACTGGTGAGGATATTCTGTTCACGATGCCAATGAGGAAAAGAAGTGTCAAATTTTCAATAGTAACGAATGTCCGAAGATTGAACTATTTGTTCTATGATAGGATATCTATGTCTGCTGTGTCAGATATGGCGAGTATCAGTGAGCCACATCAATGAGACAAAGGAGAGATGACGAGATTATTGACTATTAGCTATTAGGCTGGAGCATACTCCAACAATATCGTAAAATATGGGTATCCAGCTCCCGTTCAACGAGGGTATCTTGCAAACAGCCCAACCAGAAAGGTAATTTCAACATCCGTCCACTGTACTAACTTCACCATTAACTCCCCCTTTATCATAATCAAAACGAGTGTCCTCATAGCGACGTTATTCATTAACGCACTCAACATTTTTGACGACTCACAAGTAGACGCCTTGCTTTTACTTTTGAGTTAAGCAAGGTATTGCTGATGCCCCTTAGACAGCAGCCGTAGCAGTTGCAGGAGGAGCAGTTCCAGCCTCGGGAGCCGCAACAGGAGCTCTCTTCTCAGGGAAGACACCACTACCAGAGTTGACACGGCCATACTGAGTAAAGTGCAAGTTCAGGGCACCGTAGTCCCAGCGCCTAGAAAGGAACGCGAAAGCAAACGCAAGACCGGGAATCATGAGAACATCGAGAATGCCAAAGAAGATAAAGCTCTTGGTGACACTGATCTCGTTGCCGCCGTCGGAAACACCATAGGCGATGGGGTACAGAAGCCACAGGAGGTTGAGCCAACCTGCGAGCATGAGATAGTCCCGAGATAGGCCCAGGCGACCGGCGGATGTGCGGCCGGGATGCATAGTCTGGTAGGCAAGCATGAGATAGGCGAAGGTGCCGAACGCGAAGAAGCCCCATTTGTACGAGGTTGTGGTGTATGCAGAGCAAAGGTACGAGATGACCCTGTTATTGTCAGTATCATTGAGTCTTTCTATAGGAAGACAACATACCAGATCCAGGCGAGGAAGATGTTGAAAATAATAGTAGCCCAGCTCACACCGCTCATGAGTCCCAGAGCTAGAAGAGCAACTGGCCATGCAACAACCCAGTTGATATACTTGGCAAAGTAGATCTGATATGAAGCAGCACGACCGGTATTACGCTGCGTAGGAATAACAGAGTATGCAATTCCAGAGGCGATAGAGTAGTAGGTAACTGATCCAACGAAAAGGGCAATGGTAAAGAGATAATGGAAGATTCTCTCATTATTGCGTGGCTTGAAGCTGAGGGCAAAGTACGCGAGCTGCTGAGGTGTTAGTTATTTGGGTTGATATAAGAACAGGGAGGGGACACGTACAAAACTGACGATGTAGACGGCTGTCACAGCCCAGAGCCAGTCTGAACCACCCTCTGAGAGACGAGAGTCACCCGATTGAGGGTTGACGTCGAGAGCGTTTCGTTCATAGATGAGGGCGGGCATCTTGAATGTAGCCAATGATGCCTTATAGGTGAGTAGTTGTTGAATTGATAGAAACTCTTGTCTAATTACCACTGTCTTTTACTTTTTTGCCTTAGTGAGGAACCAAAAGACAGTCCAGAAAGAGGAGGGAGACACTCTTATATAGAACTCACACATCATCTCAAGATGCTCGATTAGGAACTAGAATTCACCCAATCTGAGGCTTCTGAGGAATCAATTGTCAATTCAACCTAGTCAGGTTTACATCACCCGTTACATCCCATTGGCCATAGATCGGAGAAAAGAAGCAAAAAGGGTTGCACTTTTCTCTTGGGAATGACGTGAAAGAGTCTCGTTGTGTATCGGGTACATGGGCGAGGCTCTGTTGGGGCATGGAGATACTCTTGGCGATGCTCAATATGACACGCTCGAATTGTAAGCCAAGCTTTTGGTTCTGACTTGGCGACTAGTTGAGTATCATATTAAGCCGATTCATGCGTCTTGATACTGAGAATCGTCCACGTCAGTATCATTCACAGCTTACAATGAAGCATCATCCCTCCACATTCCTCAGCAGAAAAGAAAAGTAGCGGCAACAAAAATCTACGGTACAAACGCTAGCCCAACAGAATATCATGTCATGCCATTATCACATCTTCTATACCGTTAATTCCGTCGCTTCCGGATGGATGTCATGTGTTTACACCTGAACCCTACAGTCGATCCCCTCATCCCATGCGCCGAACCTCGTTCGACCCTGCAGAAGAGAGTCAGAGAAAGCAAAAGAGACTCCCCGCATCAAGTCGGAGTATCCATCCACCGAAAAGTTGATTAGACTTGACGTC
Source organism: Fusarium concolor (assembly GCA_013184415.1). Classification (NCBI taxonomy): domain Eukaryota; kingdom Fungi; phylum Ascomycota; class Sordariomycetes; order Hypocreales; family Nectriaceae; genus Fusarium; species Fusarium concolor. The sequence goes on from JABCJY010000050.1 coordinate 65,285, forward strand.
AAAGTGACTGCATGGCCCGACAAGGTTATTTCAATCTTTATTCTCACATCATACCACGAGGTTATAATTCGACTGTACTACCATAGTTCACGTTAGTTAGTACCCTAACCTCAACGTATCGAGATTGTCTCTCCAATGATGATATACTGTGGTTGTGTCTAGCAAAGCATCTCTACTCTCCATCAACTACCGTCATTCTCCCTTCACCGTGTCATTCCACGTTTCATTGCATAGCAACCCATCGTCATGTATTTGCTCCAACCCATTCAGAGACCCTTGTAAGCTGTCAGTCACGAGCATACACCCTGCAGCTCTTAGCTTCTTAGCCCCGGCAGATGCCATCCATGTCTGCCGTTAATTCCATGATATCACACCAAGAAATGTGACTGACTTAATGAGATTGTGACTGCAAGCAACTGCGAGCTTACCGCAATTCCCCTCCCATCAATAATATCATTATCCAAAGACGCTATCAACAACAAGCCTAATAAGTTACATTACCAACCTTTGTGGTCTAATATTCAATACAACACACCTTACCAATCAACGCCTTTTCAATACCACGTTGTTTTTCTCCGTTATCACCTCAGGCACATCTCAATAACTGGCCTGGTCTATCTGATATGCTGCAGTTTTGGCTCGCTCACGCACATCCAAATCCACATCTTGCTTTGTAAGAGCCTCCATTTTCGAATAGAACCCAAGCTTTCGTAGTTCATTTGCCCTGAGGGTGCAAGCTTGAGCTTCACCATCGTCGTCCCTGTAAGTGAGATTGATGATGCAGTGACACAGCGCTACCCGCACTTCTCGATCCTTGCTACTGGCTTGCTGTGCCAGGAGTTTCAAAAGATCTGTTTGCGCGATGATCATCTGTCGATGTCGTGAGATGCTCGCCGCGATATGCGCCAGGATGTAAATAACGGCCACGATGATCTTGGCCTGGGGGTGGAACACCCTGGCCTCCCGGCCACTCGTAGCTCGGCGTGAGAAAGGTCGAAGCACCTTGGGTCGCAATTTGGATGATAGTATCTCGAATAACCGTTCACTTCCGAACTCGTTCATCAGAAAGTCGATCATCTCCGTCGTCTCATTCGTCGTCTCCGGCGAAAGACCGCTCCGAGGCCTTCCAATCAAGTTTCGAATCATATCTAGGCCTTGTTCCTGGATCGCTTGATCATCGTTCCGTGCTCTCCGGACCGGGTTTAACTCGGACTCTCGCACTGCCGCGAGCTTGTCCTCAACTTGTCGCAACCTTGAAGAGTTAGCTGCGTTGAGTTCTCGAAGCATCCCGTTCGAGCCGTAAATCCACCGATGCGGCTCGTCTGATGCCTGCATATCCACGTCATCATCCATGTCCAATCCCGACGCTTCCCGTTCTTTCGCCAGCTGTAGGGCCAAGTCTTCTGTATCGTCGCAAACTAGCTGCTGCAACCAATGTGATCCAAGCTCTGCCAGGCATGCTTTCTTCAGTTCGGGTCCAACGGCATCCACAAAATGTTTTAGTGCCCACAGTCCATTCAGACGGAGAGCTGGATTTTGCGAGTGGGCATGTTCGCAAAGAACAGTCACCACTCCATTTTCGGCAAGAAGCTACAAGGATTAGTTTTCGTACTCGCATGTGAAGATCTTTCCAGACTTACCTCTCGCACTGGGCTGACCTCTAGAACCAGGTTGCAGATAGCCGCAGTAGCAGCAATTTGAACATTAACATCTGGATGTTTCATAAAACGGAAGATGGGAAGAGCAACTCCGTGGTCAACCAGGGACGTTCGCAAAATGCTGACCGAACGGGAAAGCATTCGAACAACATGGCATCCAGCAACAATTACAGAGGCAGGGTTGGCACCATACCCTGCGGTTTCCCCTTTTCTGGTAGAATCGGCGCTTGGCTTCTCTGAAGTTCGTTCCTTTGCACTCTGTGGTTTTCTGGGATACTCTGAGAGGGACTCGACAACGTACGAGACCACATCCTCCGCCACGAATGCTTTCCTGTAGTCCTCCTTACCACCAGCGAGAGCTGCAATGGCCTTCAATGTGCTTTCACGCACTTTGAGCCGGTGAACCAAAAGTTGATTTTGGCCCTCCTGGCCAAGTTGAGCCATCGGAGAGTTGTTCTCAATTTCCATATCGACGTCCGCATGTGGAGACCAGTAATGAGGCTGTCCACCCTCCTTTACAGGAGTGTATGCGTGTTTGAGAAGTTTACTCAGGACAGGCACAGCCTCACACTCAAATGCCGCTTTTTGAAGATACTCGCTGTCTGTTATCATGCGAGCTAAAACCACTGGTGCGCGTTCCAGGATGGTGCGTTTGACGGCATTGTCAATCTCGTTCACATCTGAAACATCCTTGTCGTGCTTGGCTATCATCTGTACAAGAAGGGGAACAACGAGAAGGCCCAGGCTAGTTTCCCTTAGACCTTTGCTTGCCACACCACCCTTAATAAGGGCAGCAAGAACGGAAGATGCAAGGAGACGCTCTTTTTCACTCGAACGTCTCACCAGGCGGACCAGCCAGGGAATAAATGGGCTCTCAATTTCTTCTGTATCTTCGCTGCTCGTACCCATTGCCTGAAACCGGGGCGAATCCCATATAGCAGACGAGCTGAACTTGCTCAGCGATGATCGACTAGATGATTGCGAATCCGAGGAGCCACCTGGTGGCAGTGAACCATAGGGGGACGTAGATGGGTTTCGAGGTAGGTTGATCGGAAGCATATACTCCATCGCGGTCACGGGCTGCTGGCGGGTACTATTTGGATCTGTTTGTTCCATGTCTGAGTTTACTAGAGGTTCAAATTTGATCGGTGGGAAGACAGCAAGGATGGATGGTGAGTTGGCTAGCCTGTTTGCTCGGTACTTCGAATCTCCCAAAACAGCACTGATGGCCTCGAGTATTGAACCCAATCTCAATGTCGTGGGGGCAGGATTGGGGAAAGCTTCAAAAAGACCGTCGTTCCGTGCAGCTACATCGGCCCCTGGGACGACCTCTCCACGAAGAACAGCAACGCTTGCTAGTCGCGTTGCTAGCGCATCCAATATTCCTGATGTTGCCAAGGCTTGTTGATGGCGCTCTTCACGACAAAGACGAGATATCAAACCCGCCGCAAGGGAAACCTGAGATTGTAGAAGGGTATTCGTAGAAGTGATAGATAGCATCGCCCCAAAAGAGTCGAGATATTGGGCCGAAAATACAGTATCGGCCAAAGATTCGATATCGATGGGAGAAGATGGTGCCGCCAAGGTAGAAGCATCGGCTATATCTTTTAATGCTTTAAGAGCCGCGACGACGAGTTGCGGTGCGTTGGTGAACGGCGAGACGTTGGCCATGAGGGCGGGAATCGCTCGAGCGGCATGGAGGGGTGCAAGGAAAGCAGGACCTCCTATTCATGTCCATCAGCAACTGTAACAAGGCTATATCAAGGACTTCATTGAAAGCATACCATTCGCAAAACTGGCCACCAGTTGCAGCGCTTGTAACCTCACACTCTCATCTTCCGATAGCGGCCTTTGTGTCAGAGGAAATCGAGAGTCCTTCCCATTTGGCTTGGCAGGTGATCTGGCCGAGGCCAATGTTCTCACAATAGGATCAAGAACACCTAAGCCAATCCATTGCTCCTTTCTTTGTACGTGACCGACGATTTCATTCTTCAGAGCTCGTAGAGCAGCGGTTTGCTCCGGCAAGGTTCTAGCGTTCCGCAACTGAGCCAGAATCGGGTGGCTTTGCGCTCGAGCCATGGGGACGATTTATGTAAGGTATTAACAAAATACGTTGATAAGCCCGGAGTCGTAGGAAGTCGATGTAATAAAGCGATATCGTGCGTAGATGGATGAAATATGTAGCAGTGGTTATTGCTTGTTCCGGGGGAAACCTAGAAATCAAGAAGACTGTGAATGATGCTGGCGCCTTCACACCCAATCAAACCGTATTCGCTGATAACTGCTGGCATTCGTTTGGAGAAAAAGAGCCGAAAGATGACGGTTATTAATTGGTCAAGGACAATACAATGGAAAAGTGGTTTGCTTTCGATGCCGGAACTCAAATTGTCAACCAAATAAACTGCAAGTTGCTATCAAGCCAGTCTGGAGAACATGGCGTCGTCCAAAGATCACGTCAAAGCGGACTCCGAGCTGCGGCACGTGCTTCAGTCTTATCGAGATGATAAGAAATTGAGTTGAAGTGTGGCTTGAGCAGTGATCAGCCACACTACTTGCTATGAGCGCCACTGTTGTTAGACCGTGACATGAGACGTGATGCTCGAGCTATCATGAGTGCACTCAGCCTTAATGAATTCTTCCTGTCGTCAATTGATGCTGATTGGGCTGGGAAGGTCTTGTGTAACCGGCGGCAACTTAAAAGTTTGTAAACCCTGGAGGGTTTCCCGTGATTACAAAAGAGAAAAGTCCAATTAAAGGCATAATAAATCCAAGCGAAATATCATTGACGACCTTGGCAAGAGAAATATGAGACTGTCTAAGGGGCAAAATGTTTGTTTTCATTATCTAAGTATCCATGATACACTGAGTCAGTCGTCATGAAGTACAGTACCCCTCGGGCTTGTTTGTTCCACATTCAACACAACTTACATGAAGCTCACCTATTCCACAACAACAGAACAAATATAGAACTGAGCGTTACATATGAAGATTATACTTGCTATCGTTACTCAAATGAGAGGCAAGTGAGGTATGAGAAAGCCGTCAACTCTTGATGCTCCTGTGTTACAACCGACTACGATATTGCTAGATACTTCTGTTGCTCTTGAGAGAAGCTCGAATTCTATTCTAAGTTGTTCTAAGGCTGAAAAAATATTAAAAAATTAGAGAATCAATGGCATGTGTTGTTCGGTTGGAGAGTAAAGGGAACAGTAGAATAATTGACCTCAGGTAGTGCCATGCTCTTAGCTAGAGACTCCTATGCAACTTGGCGTAAGGTACTGTTGATAGGGCTGTTGCTATCAGCCAATGATGAATAAAAAAATAAAATAGGTAACATCAAGTCTGAGCCTCAAGCAAGGTCCAGGCCGTATTAATTTGCAATGCGAATAGATATGTGACGATTGACGAGTATCAAGTCCACACCGGGACCGCTTCGGAGACAGCACCAAACAACCTTCCTCTTTCATCTGAATTTTAGCCGCATTATCAAATTCCCTACCCAGACCGACTGCTTCATAGCAACTAGCTATCACAATGTCGCTCCATAAACGCTCAACGTGCGTCGTGCTCCACGATACTAATTCTATTATCCTTCACCGAACTCCAGGTTTGGAATGATCCGCTGGTCGGCACATGAAATATGTACCGGGCGTTGATATGCGTTGGTAAGCTCTGACCTCTGGTGGCGCGTTATTTCGTCCACGTTGTGGTTTGAGTGGCTCACGAACGTCGCTGCACGAGGCTCTGTCTGGGGGATTGGGGAATGAGGTGCATCTGGGGTAACGTAAACCTCCAACCGTCTCGTCTAAGCAGGGGACCTTAAAGGTGTCTAACTAGTGGTCTAGTGCTGGAGCGGTATATCTCATTACGTGCCGCGATTGTTATTGTGTTGATCATGCCATGGCAGACAGAGCACCAGAGTATCGTGGGAGAGAAGGCATTGAGTTGTCAATCACAAGAACACCTTGTCAATCAGTCACGATACCCATCTTTGTCAGGATTTTCAAACACACCTACGCCATTCTTACACCACCAGTTGGGTGGAAGACATGCTGTCTAATCAATCAGCCTATCACCCAATTGTGGCGGCGTGGTAAGGGGTTCCTCACCCGGTCTAAACCCCCGAGGAGGGGAAACTATTCGTCTCAGAAAGGTTCACTAAAGGCCTGGATTTCTTGAAGGCTTTTACGCAGTACAATTTGCCATGATACGGTACCCCGAGTCATTGTGCCAAGGTCTGCCAAGGCCTGGTCTATTGAGGAGAAAATCTCCTGGCCGGTTGAACCAGTCGTGACTAACAAACTCCATGTCTGCTAGCCCGCCAGCACCCACATCCATCCACTGGAAGAAATTCTGCAAGGCAGCCGACCTGAAGACTGAGAGGGCGCGCTCCGGTCTCCGGTCGCTAGAAGAGAAAAGCCTGTAGCTTCCATTTCTGGCCCCGGCTTCTCCGTTCACCTTCATCGGTTGCTCCACTAAACCCATGCGTCATACAGGCTTTGAAGTTTGTTAACAAACCTAACCATACCATCAGCCACCTCCATTCATACCACCTAATTCCTAACCCGTGTCATCAGCCCAGGCCACTTTAGGATCTTTGCTAGCCCTCTAGCCTGGTACCCTTCGGTGAGCGTTCTTGTCAATAGCGCAGTGCCTGACACTACAGATTGCGCCAGTGTCGCGCCCACATGGATGGCATCGATCAAACGCCATGATCTAATTCGCGATTCCACTAGACCCTATACATAACTTACCTATCTATGTACTGTTCGGTATTGAACCTCAACTTCAACTCTTCGTTGCCACTTTCTCAATCTTTGAAGACCCTTGTCTTCCTTTACCGACATTCAACATCACATCCTTCAGCCCTACCAAAAAGAAATCCAACCCAACCTACTTAAACCAATCGCACACTGGTGCTGCAACTGCAAAACCCCTCGATCCTCCAATCGACCCGACGAACCGACAGCTCGACGATGCGCCGCAAATCATGCTGAAGACGTCTCCAGCCTTGTCCGCCTCCGCCAATGCCTCTCCTACCGCCTTCCGATATGCGACCTCGTCTCCTCAGCACTCTTCAAAAGCTTCGCCGGAGAGCTGGCGACGGCCTTCTACCCGCTCCAACACTTCGTCTTCCGCCGACGCCATGAAGTCCTCTCCAATACAGCGCCCGAGACAATACGTCGCAAATGACTCTGGCGTACACAGCTCCCCTGAAGCTCAACGACCACCGTCATCACTGTCTCAAAAAGTCTCTGCGCATCCTTCGCAATCGCCTCGTCTTGCTCACCCCTCACGGCCTTCTCATGATCAGACCGTGCAACAAGGCCAAGCTCCAAGCGGGGTGTCACCAACTAAGCGTCGAAGCTCGCCCGCTCCGACCAATTCAGAAGCCACTATCGCTGCGGATTCATCATCACAGACGACTAAACGTGCAAAACCTTCCACGCCGCCGCCAAAAGTGTTACCTGACCGTTATGAGCACTGCGCTGTGGAGGATATGGTGGAACTGGTCGCGCATATGCTGTCAGAGTTGATTGCTACAAATGACGCCATCCGGATATCGAATGGCGGATTGACACGCTTTCACTCAAGGTAAATTACAGCTCTACTAACTTGGACCGAATGCACCCAGCTGACATAGGTATAGAACCCCACCTGGAATCTCTGTTCGAGATTACCTCCACCGTTTGGCCCGGCATGCGACCTTAACACCGCCGCTTCTCCTGGCGATGGTTTACTATATTGATCGGCTATGCGCTATGTATCAAGAATTCACCATCAATACGTTGACTGTTCATCGATTTCTCATCACTGCAGCTACAGTCGCTGCCAAAGGATTATCAGACTCTTTCTGGAACAACACCACTTATGCAAGGGTTGGCGGAGTTCGAGTGGCAGAACTCAAGTTATTAGAACTGGAATTTCTTTACCGCGTGGACTGGAAAATTGTTCCAAATCCTGAAGTCCTTGTGGCATACTACAAGGGTCTGGTGGAACGAACGCCGGGATATGTTTTAGAATCCGACAGTTCAGACGAGGACGAGGACGAGGATGATGACGCTTCAGACGGAGAGAATGCCGCTTCAGACGATTAGGCTCGAGGTGCAATTGCTTCTTAACGGCACCGACGCACACAATCTGTCTCAGTTCCAGAATTATCTGCTGGAGGAGAATGTGGTTCGGCCAGGATACTTTTATGAACGTGAGCATGACTGTGACGAGAAGATTAAGAGGGGGTTCTGCATAGCACTACACTTACAGGCGTTGGGGATAAGGGCGACTTTTGCATGGCTTTTTACGGTACACGGAAGGGAAGGCAACAAGCTGTTTTGTAAATCTATTTGAGGCAGAACTGTACATAGACTCTCACTACATTGTTCAAAAGTTCATGATTGTGAACATCCTGGTATACAATTTCGACTTGATTTGTCCTAGGTTGTGATATGGTTAAGAGCCACATTGGTGGTTTGCACGCCAATTAGCCGATAATCTACCGTCTTGTTGAAGCTACCCATGTGTCGTTTCCAAGCTTCAAGAGCAGCCATCCTTCAACATCATTTCATTGAATTCTAAGGTGAACTATAAGCCGCCGTCACAATGAAGATCACAACTCTCTTATCAACAATATTTACCGCCGCCCTCGTTGCAGCCGAGCAGCGCACCGCCCAAATCTACGTCCAACCCATCCAATCCTCACCTTCAAAACCCCAACCCCTAGCTGAAGTCGCCTACGACGCCGCATCCCTCATCTCCACCGAGATCGTCTCCTACGAAGCCCCCGAACTCCCCAAGACAGCCTCACTTGTCCGCGTTGGCATCTACGACCCCAAGTCTTCGCGCTGGATCGCCGGTACAACAGCTGCCTCAACAGAGAATTTTGACCGTGGTTACGCGCCTACGATATTACTCTCTGTAGACGAGAGCGGCGATGTGCGCAGCGTGGCACTCAAGGGTGTGAGGGTTGATGCTGGACAGACCAGGGATTTTGGACCCAAGGCTGTTGTTATTGCTGAGAAGAAGGGTAGTCAGCCTGAGCTGAACAAGCCGGTTGTGCTGTCGCCAAATGGAAAGAAGGCAGAGGAGGAGGAGCCAAAGTCATTCTTGCAAAAGTAAGTTGGAAAGTTATCGTGGAAGTGAAATGCTAACACTGGAACACCTAGGTATTGGTGGCTTATTGCTATTATGGTTGTCATGTCACTGGCTGGAGGAGAGGGGAAATAGACGTCAGGCCGCCAGAATAACGAAAAACCTTAATCAACTGTTTTAAACCGACCATCTCTTCAAGTATTGTGATGGATCTGTGATTGTATGACTAGGGAGGTACCAGAGAGCCACAGAAGCCCATGGTAAAAGGTAGCGACCTCTTTCTTAAAGTTTCCCCCCTGTCTTTTCTGTGTCTTCTCTGATTAAGAAGGCAATCATAACACATCGTGTCCGTCTACTTCTCAAGGCTGGTGCCTGCCCCTCAGGTAGAGTAAATAATCCGCATACTTTACTTATAAAAGCACAAAATATAGGTAGATGTCAACTATTAAATGCATTGAGAATTACTTAAAATGTACCTAATTTTATTTTATTGGGTACTTTAGGTACTTCTTAATAGATATTTCCTGGGTACTTTCAAAAGCCTTGTGCCATCTGAAGAGATGGACTGTTCTACAGGCCGTCTGCCTCTATATTACCTCACCTTGCACGAAAGAGATCATCTTCGACTCAACAACTCGGCCATGAACCCGAGCATCACTCATCGCAACAGCGAAACCATACTCCGATAAGACGGCTATTTTGAAACTCTTCTCGATTTTGGGCAGTTGGGGCGAGAACAATGGGTATCTATCCCTAGAGTTTACTTTTCAGTCACCCAGCGACATACAAAGGCGATACGTCCACCTCTGTGTCAGTCAACTGATATGCAATAGATCTTGCGGTGTTGATCACCACTGGCCTGCCAACAGCACTCAAGAACTTAGTGATCTTTGAAGATTTCAACTTGCGTTTGCCTTTCATGAGAGAGCCAAGCCATTACCCCTGATCACTCTCTTATCATGGCAGATCTTCCTAAGGTTGCCGAAGCTCTCGCCCAACGCAGCCGCGAACTTACACTGCTTCATGTTTCCTACCTCATCGTTGCTCGGGACTTCTTTTCAGCTTGCCAAAATGCCTGGACCTGGGATCATCTACAATCAATAGCACTTACAACAACACTAATTCAAGTAACGAAAAGATCAGCGATTTACTGTGTGCCGCTAGCGAGGTTGCTCTCGCGATGCCAAACCTGCAGTCCTTCGCATTGTGGAATGGGCAAGACTCGGTTGCCTGTGCATTCATTTTCCGCACGAGATGCGACTTTAACATGTCAGAACACATGGGGAACGGCCCTCCGGCCTCATGTTATAGACTTGGAATTGAGTTATGGATAATCTCAATCTTGTCGTTCGGGAGGAGCAATTGGACAGCGGCTTGACCAAATCACACGGCGATGAAATCGCAAGCCTTGAGCTGCCGAGAGATGTTGTTGACCTGGTATCTTTACAATAGATTCGGGATGAAAATGGGTGTTTGTACTAGGAAACAACGCAGCCGGAGCCTAATAAAGATATGGAGCATGCTGGCTAGATGAAAAGGAAGCAATTAGTCTAAATACCTACCTAGGTAGTCTCAACTTCTATTCCTCACTCGTTCCTCTGCCCGTTTACAGGGACAAGATCAAACCATAATGATTTTATATGTTTTGGTAGAATCTATTATATCTAATATATCCTTTCGCCAGCAGACATGATTCCAGTTTCTTTCTTCGAGCCAAGGCTAGCCATCTCACTGCTGAGTGTCTCAAGTCGCGTCACGTGAGCGATGACAAAGATGTAACTAGTCCATATCGGGTTAGCCCATACAGCTTCACCTCCACTGGTTGCCATGCAGATCTGGGTCACACTTGCAGCTCAGAGCACCCGCATCTCGCGCTGCATTTCAACCTTTGCATATATCTCCCGTTCACATTCACACCGCTACCAAACAACACCACGCTTTCAAGTCCTCAACACTTCAAATCTCCCGCAACAATGGCCGATAACAGCGCTACTCTTCCCCAGGACCCTTCCCAGGCCCAGGGCGCGACCTTTGCTGAGCAGAAGGGAAAGGGCAAGGCTCCCGCTGAGCATATGACCGAGGACACTGCCATGGACGAGGACGATGATGATGACAGTGACGATGATGAGGAGGAGGTACGTGTTTTCTGTCTCCCTATCGCTTACTCATTGACTCATGCTAACATTATTTTTAATAGGTCGCTCAAGCTGGTAATTGCGCCCATCTGCAACACTGAGACCGTGAACTACGCTAACCCACGCGTGTAGAGGACGACGATGATGATGGCATGGACGAGATCGACCCCAACAACATCGTCCAGGGTCGCCGCACTCGAGGCGCTCAGATTGACTTCGCCAAGGCTGCCGCAGAGAACCCTGCCGAGGACGAGGACGAGGAAGACGATGAGGACTTCCAGCCCGCCAACGAGAACGAAGACACTAAGATGTCCGACTAAGTGCAAGCCATGGCTTGACTTTCTCTAATGGACTTGTTTATTGAGGGGCGGTACGATGTTATGATTTTGGGACTGAGCAAAAATAAAAGGGATAGGGCGCGGATGATTATACCTGTTTACCTTGCCCCGGACTTGGGGATCTAGGCGGCATGGAGTCGTGGATAGCATCAACCACCTTTAGCTTTCAACTGCTTGCATATGTACTGGAGGTGTACAGTCAAGTGCATTAAGAGCAAAATGAAATGACATTAATACAGTCAAAAACTCACTGCAGTAAAGAATTTGTGATGCTTGTCACGAGCTTAGTTTGGGCGTTGTAGCTGTGCTTAATCCCTGCCTGCTCAAACTCATGTGCCCATGTTTGACTCACTGATGCTAATATCTTAATGTTATAACCGTAGACTCATTATTGTACACGTAACTCGGTGCCTAATTCAACCAAAAGCCAGTTCAACAATTACTTTATATACCTACTTGGCCTTCAAAAGTCGAAACTTGACATCAACTTAGAATGGAAAGACCATGACACGGGATTGGACAGCGTCGGTACGTATCCTCCGTGGCTCATTGGGGAGGCAGACCGCTGTCATCAGCTACTAAGAGAACACCTAAGAAAAACAACCAGGGTATCGTAGGGGAGGACCCAAGATTCGCGGACCCCTCGATATTTTTTTAATCTTCGTCTCCTTTATACACAAATCCCTTCTTGGCTTTGTCGACCTTGTTATCTGGTCTTGACTGAATAGCCATGGCGCAACGGTACGACACTCCTTAGCAGATGGTGGCAAATCGCATCACCAGAACCTCAACAATCGATCCCAGACAACAGAAACTGACAGCGCATCATTAGATTCGGTTCCTCGTCGCTTCACCAGCGCGACTCTCGCAGCGCTCTCTTTGAGGGATATACCGGCGACGCAGCATCTCGACGACCCGTCAGCGCAAGCCCAAGCCGAGGATACGGCTACGGCGGATACGGCGCCCCCTCGCCTTCTCCCCTTGGACAGGGCGGTTTCGACTCGTCTAGACCTGGTTCCTTCCGGTCCGCGACGCCGAACAAGAGGGGCCAGTATAGCGATGCCGTGCTCAATGAGCTTGAGAGTCAGAATGATGCGCAGGTGGAGGGTATTCTTGGCAAAGTCAAGATATTGAAGGATGTGAGTTCTATACCTGAGGTTGTGATTGGCAGAGCGCTAACAATTGGATCGTAGATGACGGTTGCGATTGGAGATGAGATCCGTGATTCCTCAGCGCTGGCGGACAAGATGAACGATTCTTTCGACTCGACACGCCTGCGACTTCGGGGTACTATGAACCGCATGCTTGTTATGGCTCAGCGAACTGGTGTCGGCTGGAAGGTCTGGCTTATCTTCTTTGCCGCCGTCATTATGCTTTTCATCTACGTCTGGCTATTTTGATTAAGCCTCGAACCTCGTATACGATATCATCGACTTGAGACTTCACTACTTAGGAAAACCATTACTTAACTGTGGAAAAAGGAGGAAAAGAGTTGTACGATGTGCATTCTAGGCGGGCGTTTGGATGGGCGTTTTGAAATTTATATTGCATGATAATCGGTATCTGGGCAGAAGCATCACACGCAACGAACATGTTGCTCTCTACAAAGGTTGTAATCACACTTCTGGGCAAGCCTGTGGCTGGCAACCTGTCTTCACTTTGTGAAAGAGAGGGAGCGCTCAATTTCAATTCTGTCGATAATGAACAATGAATGGGTATATAACACTGCTGTCTGAACTTGTCTATCTGGGATCGTGTCGCATTAGTCGTAAATTGCTAGTGACGGGCTCGTCGCCCGGCAGGACTGCTCTGCATAAAGCTGCTGCCATCTTGCGAGAGGAGATTACTCAGATCCATGCTGGCGCGAGGGTGTGACATGCTGGAACGGCCGGCGGAAGTGGGCGACATAGGTCGCGGAAGAGTTGCAGAGCGAGGCGCAAAGCTGACATCTACGTCGTCCTCGTCATCGTCGGAGGAGGACTCTTGCTCACTACTAGAGAGTTCGGCTTCTGAGTCGGTGTGCTCGTAGCCGCCGCTTTCAGCCTCGGGGATATCTTCGTCGAGGTCGGCATCCATGTCTATACCGAGACCGTCGTCGTCCTGAGCGAAATCCTCCTCGTCGAGAAGATGTCCGTTATCCTCTTCCTCTTCGAGATCTTCCGCGTCGCCGTACATGTCATTAGCATCTGGCTCGCCGCGAACGAGTGCTTCACGGAAAGCATCGTCGCCCATCCTCATGCGTGTGGCCATGAGATCGTTCTGGCGCTCTGCTCTTAAGGCTTCATCATCTGTCTCCTCACCATTTTCATCATCCTCTTCTTCGCTGTCCTCTTCATCTTCGTCTTCATCCTCGTCATCGTCATCGTCATCGCCAAAAGCATAGCCTTCCTCATCAGCATCGGGAATTTCATCGTCCATGTCTTGCGCGCCATCAAGCTGAACATCGTCCATTGTTCCTTCGCCAGGCATGCCCTCTGCTTCAGCTTCAGCAAGCTCCTGAGCTAGCTGTTCTCGTCGCATCGCTTCTTGGTGCTCCTCTTGCTCCCGCTTCTCCTCGCGCATCTGGTGCAATGTCTTAGGAACACCCGGTGGTTTTAGCCAGCCACTACCATAATTCTGGACGTTCAATCGTCTCCGCTGCATGTATTGTTCATCCGCAGCAAGTCGGGCAAGGGCCGAGCGCTCGATGAGCTTTGTCCGTTGTCGGGATTGGTTTGCGCCATGTTGTTGATTATGTGTATCTCCATTAAAATCGTCCAGAGAACCTGGTGGGGTGTAAGGGCTGCGAGAAGATCTATACCACAAAGAATGCGACTGCAAGTATTAATATTTGAAGTTCAATTTCACTTAGTGGGCACTTACATCTCGCGGTGTAAAATCTGGTAATGTAGTGAACATGGACAGCAGTTGTAGGACGCGCTCACGTCAAGCTGATAGGTATAGCTATTCTTGGTGTTGTATTGGCTTCACATTTCCAGGACAACCTAAAGTTACCATTACTAAACGGCGGGGTCATAGACGCGCTGGGGCGCTTAATAGCCGCCATTGGTGGGAACCCGCTGTAGAAACAATGCAACAAACATCACATAGGTTTGTTAAAAGAGGATTTGGCAGGGTTGTTGATAAAAAAGCGATATTTGAATTGTGAAACACGACTTCGATCAACGGCGAGACTTAGGCTGACGAAGCTTTGCTCAAGTCGGACAGAATATTTTTCAGCGGCTGGGTCGGCTTGAGATGAGTGGTTTACAACCAGTACAGCACAGCACCTCGCTTGTTCTAGACTCATGTCTCTGATCTGGGAAACGAAACCCCCAAAGAATGACTGCAACTGTGTCGATCTGACATTGAACCAAACTCACCGCCTGGAGCCAAGATTATCAGGCTGTTCGGAAACTTTCCAACACGATCAGCACGAGACTGCAGGGAGAGTTGGTGGTTTATTCATTTTGTGAGGTAACCAAATTATAGATTGCTGTGCCTTGCTCTGGACAAACTCTTGCAACGTCGCTTGCATTACTGCACTGCGCTAGACCCTTGCCTCATGCGAAGAATCCGTTCCATACCTTGGTTGGTAAAGTTGAGTAGCTCGCAGATTACCTGAAGTTCAACATCGGAAGAAGTCGGGATCAGCAGGTCGGAGTCAACCTGGAAAGACTACGCATAGAAGAGCGAGAACTCCGGAATTTGACCGCAAAGACCGTCGGCGTCTCTCCGTCGACCGTGAAATGACTGTTTCTCTGTTTTTATTCCGAGTTTTCGGAGATCGGGAACTTGGCTCTGGGCATCTCTGGCTATGGCTTGGCTTGATGGCTCCGCAAGCCCGTCCGTAACGGTGATGCACCGCAGCGAAGGGATGCAGTCCATCCAGGCTACAGCACAGCACCAACAATACAGGATAGGCCGAGGATTAGCAGCGCCGAACTCGCTATGGTCCACAAGCTCCGCAAGCACGAGCAAACCAGCTGCTTGCTTTTATTTATAATCTTCTGACTTTTGATTTGGGCTGTTGTCGGTATCCATTCGCCCGCCGTTTTAGCATATTTTATATGCGGTATCAACGCCGAGAGATAAGCAATTGTGGCTCCCGCGCTAGGAAAAACGGCGAACGCGAACGAGATCTGGTAGTATTGGACTGGATCCTCTTGACTGCAATGTGACCGAGTCGAGTAGAGTCGAGTTTCTGAATGCATACGTATTCGTGAAAGTGCTATGCTGTCATGTCCAACGGAGGACAAAGACCGTACTCAACATGCATCAGAGAGCAGTAAGATGAGGTCCGCGCAAAAACTGGCCAGATATTGTCTGTCTTTCCCCAGACCACATGTTTTCACAACGCAGACGAAATGAAAGTATATGTCTCCCTGCCATTGGCTCCGAGCCCTCTACCGGTTCGAACTGCCCAACTCAGTGACGTCTTTCATGCAAGCCCGCTGCAACTGCAACTGCAGCACTTCGCAGAACCTCACAGGGTCCCCGCAGGGACTCCCGAAGCATTGCGCGATGGCGTCGACTAGACGGCGCTAGACGATCTTCAACCCTTGGCACGCTTTGGCTGCCGTGTGTGTGGTGTGCACGGCACGAGCTTGTTCCGTTTTAGTGCACCTGGAGAAATAGCTAACGGTGGTTGGTCCGAGATAAGAAATGACATGAGTTCGGAGACCGTGATTGGTCGCCTCTTCCAATTTTATGTTGTCCATCTTTTGACTATGAATCTGTGAGATAATGAGGTGACGGCGATGAATATCACACGTGTAAGTGCTTCCCATCTGCGATCTAAGGCGCTGGCTCTGGCTCTGAGAACCATAGCCTCAAAATGGGGGTCCCTGTCCTCGGCTGGCTCTTAGATGCGCTCGGCGACTCTCAGAAACACCCCGAAATCCCAGGGCATAATTTCAGAATCAACTCCACTATGCAATGTGGCCTGCTTCTCACGCGAGCCTAACAGTGACGACCGTAGTTGAGGCAAATAAAAAGACAAGGAGAAGGCCTTATTTCAAACGTCGTAATGCTTGCATCGACGTGGCATACAGACAGAGACAAGGTGAAGATCACAGCCAAACCCAAGCACCAACTGGGTAGCAAGCTCATGGTTGCTTCACGTACCACACAAATTACAACAAATAGGCATAACGTAGTAGCAATCTAGCGTTTGCATGTACGTAGGGACACTGGTACTGGCCCGAATGTAATGTGCCTCGCGGAATCACATCTCAAATCTCGCACAATAGATGCAACATCCAGCTCCTCGGAGTGTAAGGTGGTGTAGTGTAGTGAAAGATGGGGGTTGATAGACGAATCAGGCCCGCCTCAAACTCCCCCGCGCAGTGAGCGTCTGTACGTCAAAGGTCCCGCCCCATGGAGGTTCACAAGCAAGCATGCTCATGGCTCTTGGTCGTCGAGAAAAGACAACGTGGGCGCGACATCGGCCTAGCTGGGCTTTGAAAATGATTGGTGTCGCAAGTTGAAGAGGTCGAGATGATCCCTGCAGAGGAAGGTTTAACGTTCCAGCCGGCGTCGCACGGATTAGCAGTATCTTCCAGCCATTCGGCGCCATCCATCCCAGACCCTGGCACTTACACCCTGATCCATGGCTCAAGGCCGTCGTAACTGGTTGGCTCATCATTAGCGGCAAAGCAATTCCTCCCTCGGTCGCATTTCTCTTACACGAAACCATGTTGCAAAGCTATTCACAGATTGACAGCTTGGCGGATAGATATGCGATAGTAGCTGTCTATTAGCCTATGATTGATTGGACGCAATAGCGGGGATCTCTGTTTCTCCTACACTCCGCGTCGGTTAAAACAGATTAGGCTTGAGATGAATGCGGAGAGCGGAGCACAGCGGAGAGGAGCGATTTCAACGGGAAATAGGAGCAGCGGAGGATATTGCCTAGGGCGGGAACCTCGGCGAAGAAACAACAGCGATGAGGCCATTTGTGAATCGTGATATGTTTTGTTAAGAAATTGACTGGTTGTAGCAGGCTGACCGATTCACTGACCGCCAACCGAAAATCTTACTGGGGTTATAGATGGAACATTGTTAGCTGCCAGGTCAGATTATGGTTGGTGAAGGGTCGAGAGTCAGGCAACGACATCGAGTGGGTTGATTCATAACGCGGGGAGTCGATAGCATTATGAGGGGATATGGGGATTTACGGAGTACCCTGCCATAAGATCACGAGATGTATTTCAAAACAAATACATCTTGCCACTATTCTATTGAACGACATTTGTCTCCCCTTCGAGGTCGTAGTTGTAAGCAGATCTCAACCCTCCAAGAGTGCAGATCAGAAATAGAGGGCTGCAACAACACATTTCCAAATTCGACTCGTCTGGTTTGCGGGTTATGCATCTCCTAGTACGCTGATATTCAAAGATGTGCGTTTTCGTCTCCAAAGAGGTATCTGCCGAGGAGGGAGGCCGATCTGCGGAGCAGGGTGAGCGGAACACAGCGGACGGGCGCACGTCAAGGCTTAAAGGCGAAGGCTTCAGAAGTGACTTCGGAGGAATTTCCGAAGGGTGAAAGTAAGACGATTTTAGGATCGAAAGTTTAAGAATAAGGGATAATGGTATGGATAGGTGAGATTTGATACAAGGAATTGGAGAGCTGAACGAATCGCGGAGTACGGAAAGACATATGATATATTAAATTTGGAGAATAATACGATTTTGAGGAGAATAGACCATCCCTTGACTTTTAACAAACCCTACAATTACTCGCGGTACAGGGTTTGGTCAGCGGAAGAGGTGCCGAGAGGAAGACTTGAGTTTAACATTTCTGAGCTTCCTAATGCTGATGTCTTAAAGGTGATGTTCCTCAAACAGTGGCATGTCAATGATGGAAGCGTCGTACAAATGCCTGCAAGCTCATTTGCTTGTGGTTGTTTCCTGGCATGTGCGTTTACTTTTCCCTCTTGAGTCCGTCCCCCAATTCCCGTCCATCTGCTGCATGGGGGAAACGGTAGGGTCCATGCGATACGCCCACTTAGGTCGGGTTCGGAGCCAGCACGCCGAATAGTACGGAGTAGACGTAGATGACCTGCAATAGAAGAATCATTAGAGATGAAGATGGCTGAGAGTCAATATTAAAAACAAAGTTTAGAGAAAGGCTGAACTAAAGACATTGGAAGACATTAGAGAAAAGCTTACTTTTCATGTGAAATGCCATTCACTGACATCTATCTTAAACCATGTGTCGTCCATTCGTTGTAGTGTGCCCTCCAACAAGCCATCAACATCATCACCAGCATCATCAGTCCCCCACTGCGCTATGCACAACCCCCGTATCTCGCTGCTCCAACGCCGCAGACTCAGGCAGACAGACGCTCAAGCCCTACTCCAGATATACACCCCCTCTGAACTAGCTTCCCCCTCATC
>JABCJY010000051.1:0-104623 GCA_013184415.1 Fusarium concolor
GGCTTGGTCAGAGTGGGATTCATCCTTAGAGTTGGAGCCGTTCTCCGAGCCATAGCCCTCGTTGTTTCCCTCGGGCTTCGCGACAGGCACATTCGTCTGGGCAGGCATCTGTGTTGGGTGTGAGACAGCGTTCATGTACGGACGACCCGTCACTGGGTACGTGATAGTTGCAGTGATAGGCTCGGGGCCACACGAAGTACACGTCTGAATATCACACGTGAATCCAAACGGAAGGGAATGCGAGTCCATAGTGGGCTTTGTGTCCAGTCCCTTATACGTCTCCGTGATAACATAATCTTGCTCGTAAAGACCAGTAGAGCAAAAGGCGTAGAACTTGGTGGTATAGGCCATAGTTTGAACACATGTTTTGCAGCCGCAAGCCTCACAGTTGGGAGCTTGGACTTGGACTGTGATAGGGTCTCCTATGTTGGCTGGTTTGTTGACCACACATGTTGGGCCAACGGGCCCGTTGATAGTTCGAGTCAACGTATCGCGGGTGAAGCATTGGGTTATCGTCGCTGTGCGGTAGGTAAGTTGAACAGCATCGTCAGCTGCTCCAACAGCAGCTAAGAGAGCTGGCAAAAGAAGAGAATTGAAGTGCATTTTGAATGAGTGAATAAAAGGAAACGAGCAACGATTGACTTGGTCGAAACGAAAGAAAGTACAGACTGACGATTAAGTTAGAGTTAGGATTTTTTGGGGGGTGAGCCCGACAGTTAAACAACTTGCCATGGCCCATCGGGTTGGTAAACAGGGATTCCACTCTCCATACCAAAGGTTAATCTCATTACCACAGAGACCATGTGGCTGGCTACTTCAGATTAATAGTATCATGCGAGAAGACGCCACTTGCTCCAATGCTTCGAGTTCATTGTATAAAAGCTTGGAAGGTCTCAGTCTCAAATCTCGTTTCGCGGCGAGTGGCTGCCTGAAAGAGCTAAATCCATTTTTGTTGGCCGTTTGGAGGAATGTGAAGTTTCTGTTGGTCCTCGTAGTCCTGGTCTTAGATCTTCATGCGAGGAGGAGGGTGGTAAGGGGGCCCTGTTGGTCGTCTAGTTATGCTGCAGGGCGGATGTCTCACCTCAGGGATGGATACATATTTCACTCAGCCTCAGAGTCTAGACTAACACTTGCCCAAAAATGAGGACAGGAACAGAGACAATACCCATTTAGCATTCTCTTACTTTTTAAACCAGATAGAAATTTCATTTGCAGGTGAACCTTGGCGAAAACTAGTCTTTCTTCCTTATCCTATAACTATGTGGAAAAGACAGATCCTAAGAATTGTGTGATTAAGTTCGTCCTATAAGGAAATCGTTCAATAATATTCAATGTATCCAATGTAACGCTTGAGAAGAACCCTACTTCGTTGTCCTCGCTTCTCGAGTTCCGTTCTCTGTAACGCTCACTAGACATCATACGTTTTGGACAGCGACATTCTAGCCCTGGTGCCAAGGTTGACCGACGAACTTAGATCATAATAACATCCTGGCACCCCTTTAGATCTAGGTATTCAATGTAAGATTCCCACGACCGTAAGTCTAGGGCAGCACAGCAAAAGTAACACAATAGGGTTTTTTAACCACAATAAAAGGCACTGCACAATGCCAAAATAACACATCAACCTTCATAATAGAGTTCTCAACAACACAGCTGCTGCCTGAACCTTGTGATGTTGGAATCACAAATCGTCAAGGCAACAGACAGTGACATCAGCACAGCAAAGTAACACAGCAGTAGATCTAGGTATATATTTGGATATTTATTTATATATTGGCTCCCTCACTAAAGTGCCAGATTGCAGTCTCGGTTCATTAAGATAGCCATTGAAAATTTTGTACCAACCATCCAAGTTCCCATAGCGATAAAGCAGTCGTAAAATCAGCCATCAAGTATTAAACGGGGAATTTTTGGCCAAGTAGACCCGAAAAAAATAGGACAATAAATATCCAACGTGAATACATCTCTACGCACACCAACTATATGAAGAAGAATAAACGAGGGGTTATGTTGAGCTCTGGATAAAATCCAAATTGAGACTCCTCCAATCCCACAGTTGTGAGAAATCTCCAAGGTCGACGTCGGTGATATTTCCCAGACCATAGTCCACATTGAGGTCTTGGGGATGATAGTCAACATAGTTGGGAGGAGCCATGCCAGCAACATGGTGGTGGTCAGCATGTGGCATAGCATAAAGTCCTCCTTGGACAATACCGTCTATGCCGGCGCTTGGAGATGGCACTTGAGGATGGGCTTGACCTGGGACAGCGCCAACATTGTAAGGGATCGGAGGTTTTCCGTAACCTTCAACGGGTACTTGAGTGCTCGTGGTATAGCCAGTGTCGTGAGGAGAGTAGCTGCTCTGTGGCGTGGATCTCGATGGGGCACCCTCAGAGCTAGCGTAATAGCTCGGTGAGCTCTCTTTTGACTCCTGCTCCGGATGGTATCCAGCCTCAGGCTTGATCACGGGCTCGTGGCTGTGCTTCTTGGCTGGCGCGGCTGGCGCGGCTGGCGCAGCTGGCGATGCGGGCGCGACTCGCTGTTTCTTGCGATGCACATTCTCACGTGAAGGCGGTGATCGCCTAGGCATTTTCTGAACCATCTTGACAAGAATATCGTGAGATGTCTTAGCTGTCTTGGATAGTGACTTGAGACGCTTCAGTAGCTTGATGGCCTTATCCACCGACTCTTCGATCTCATCCTTTCTTGGAATTGTGTCGTCCTGATCTTTGATGACAGCAGTGGAGAGGACCGCCGCCGTATCGAAGAGGGAGAAGATGATAAAGTGAAACCTTCCATCTCGGTGAGAAGCATGATCAGCCCACCGGGTAGTGGTGTCTAAATTCCTGAGCGAATAGTGGACAGCGTCTTCTCGGACAGCCAGGAGATCCGCAGGTGAATTCTTCGTATATACCTGCGCCATGAATGCTCGCATGGGGTTCAGGATCATAAGATATGCCATAGTATGGATGTAAAATCGGTGATAAACAATCCAGCTAAACTTATAGTCCTTGGACGTATCAGGGTTGTCGACATCATAAACTGCAGGGAAATGGCTGATCCAATCCTCAAGCGTCGACTTGTACTCTTGTATATCGCTTGCAGAAGTAATGTTCTTGGGGGCACCCCATCGCTGAGCGAGTTGAGCGACCAGCTCCGACTGAAGTTTCATGTGCAGAAGTGGCGAGGGTGAGAAGTCTTCAAGTGCCAGACTAGGTGGCTCGACGTTGATATCACTGTGGTCAATTATAGTCGGACGGCCTAAGCCAGAAGCAAATTGCCTGGGTAATATCAGCATACGATTCAGCGAGGTCTGGAGGGCTCAGCTTACCAATCCCAACAATCTAGGATACACCATACTCTTCGTCGCATCTCGCGTTCAAATTCAGTCAGACCTTCAGCAATGGCAGTTCGGTGAAGCCCTGGAGGACAGCATTAGTATCAAACATCTAGACATGGAAACTATATTGATGTACTTACCCAACTCGTGCGCTTCTCGAACAGCGGCACCAATAACGTGCCAGGCTTCAACGAATTTCGCTTCAGATTTGTACCAGTAAATCGAGTGAAGCATCCATTGAATATTTAGAAGATGGCAGTGCCCGAGTGGAATCACCCTGCCCAGTTCTGTAGCAGCTTGATGGTATTCTATGCTTAGCTTGTCGGCGGGTTCAGATAGCTCAGCCTCAACGATGGGCTTTATCTCAAGATCCAAGTGCTGGGTAGCACAGGCGCACACCATGACGAGTAGTATAGTCCATTGTAGTGAGAGAGATTGGTTTCGAGATCTGCGCTCCCACCATTGCTGGTATTCTTGGAGGAAGATGGGCGGGTAGATGATGTAGTAATGATAGTTCATGTTGTTGAAGAAGCTCTGGACAAGAGCATCTGGTAATTCGTCAGATCACATTTTCTTCCAGAACAAAGTTGATTGGAATTGTTGCTTACCCATCTGAGGGCGAGAAGGCAAGACATCGATAGCATGCTTGAGCTGGGGGCACGTACTGGGATGAACCCAGGTCAGCTCACCCAGAGGTTTCTTATCCTTCTGCAATGGGTTTTAGTATGTGATTCGACAAATTTGACTTTTGTAACAAGTTTGATCACTTTCACGCACCTTTGCATCGATAGTCAGACTCTCAAAGAGGGGCCCAGCGGCATAGCCCATTGCTCCCAGCCCAACATCGTCGTCATCATCAGGCTCGGAGACCTCGGGCTCCTCATCATCATCACGACTACGCGAGCGCTTCTTGTCGTTACTCGGCGTAAAGCCATCAGACGGCGAGGTGGTCGTGTTCCCCTGAATGAAGCGGCATTTATCGGCGACCTTGCGCTTCTGGCAATGGTTGCAAGGCCACTCCCGATTGCACTGCCGGCAGTTAGTATGGGGGTCACACGGGCCACGGGGAGCCCAAGAGAACAGCCCAGACGATGTCCAAGGTGTCACTCAAGGCTATGACGCACCTTTTGCTTCCTGCGATGGCACTCAGCGCAAGCCGAGCGATATTGACCTGTGTGCGTGCTGTTGTCCTCCATGTTAGTGTGGAGTTGACGTGTGGAGATCGACAGGGAGCGACGCGAAGAATCCAAGATGGGCTGAGGAAAAACTTTGTCGCGTTATTCCGGAATCGTTAGTAACTGAATAGGAAAAGTCTTTTCTGTTTGTGGTTTAGCCTCGAACGGATAATGCCGCCCGTTTGTCTTATTACCTGGTTTTTTAATAAGAGTCTCGGCAATTGAAAATTGATGATATCCTAACAATAAAATAAATCCTTAGAATGACTTGCAGAATCGAAGGTCTGAAAATGGACCTCCCCTGGGAAGATAATCTCAGTCTGGGTTACCTCAAATGCAGCCATCCTCGGGCTACACGAAGCTATAAAGCCACATTCTTACACTTAAGGCAATTCATTCCATTACTAAGTGGGATGGCTTTTCCCCTTGTGGGGTTGTGGGATTATGATGGGTTGCAATCTGAGACGCCTTTCCGGCAAGGCTGAAATAGGCTTGCATATCACTTGTCCAACGTCGTACAAGAGGTCTAGACCCTTAAGAAATGGATAACGAGGACCTTCAGAACTAATAGGAAGGCTATGCCGACCTGGATCTTCAACCTGGCGGATGATACCACGGAAGTCCGTGAGCAGGCACCGTGTGTCACGCCGTCAAAGATCATCCTCATGTGGTCAAGCTGACACGCGGCTACTGAATACTAATCACCAGGACATTGATATTTGTCATTGTTGCATTTAGAGTTTGTGGCTAAGTACTCGATAGAGGGCCCTCCAACTACGTAATTCGGAGTCCGCGAACTCGGCCAACTCTAGAATTTCTGCGGCTCTTCCATGCTAGTTGAATCATAAACTTTCTCGTTGACCGCCAGGAACATTCAGCATGCGAGTCCTCATGCCAGCTCGCTATAATAAGGACTAAGGAAACAATAATAATTGAATTGAGTGATTTAGACTTTACAACGAGGGTTGTGAGCAATATCAACAGAAGAAGAAAAAGAAGAATAGTGATTCAAGGCACGTGGAAAATTCATCATAAAATGATGAATGGAGGATCAATTAAATTTTTAAATCACATGTCTACAATGGTTACCTTCGGCGGCACGGACAACGCCGAGTTTTAGCTCAGGCAAGTTTGATACAATCAAAAGACAGTATCGCCCTGTCGTCATCCATTCTTCTCCCTATCCTTTCGATAATTCCCATGTGTCATGAGCCACATGCTTACCAAGCCTACTCTTTCAAAAAGCCTTGCCTAATATCTTTCAAAGACTTGATTTGCTTTCCGTTTGTATCAAAGTTATCTTCACTGAGCCAAGCCTCGAAGGCCTTTTTAACAAGAGGCCATTCCTCATCAGTAATGCTGAACCAAGCTGTATCGCGACGCCTTCCCTTGAGAATCATATGCTTCCTGTCGAAAATGTCAGTACGGGGTCTCAAGAATAGGAAGTCGACATGACTACCTGAAGGTACCCTCAAAAACGAATCCTAATCGCTCAGCGGCTGCAAGACTTGGCTTGTTGAGATGATTGGCCTTCCATTCAACTCTCAAGTACCCAAGGTTCTCAAAGGCGTGCTTGATAATCAGATAAAAAGCTTCGGTGGCGGCTCGAGTTTGTTTCAATTGAGTACCGAATATGATGCTGCCAATTTCAATCCTTCGATGGCTTGGAACAATGTTGAGGTAGGACATTTGACCAACGGGCTCAGACTTAGAGTCATTGCGTGGACCAGAGAGAACAGTGTAGAACAACGGATCTTCAGATTTACTGAATCCTTCAACAGCTTCTCTCCATTGCTGCTGTTCGAGAAAGGGACCTCCAAACATGTACGTCCAGAGATGGCCGTTTTCTTCACCACCCAGATGCTTCCAACTTGGATTGGCATGAGATGGCTCCAATGGAATAAGAGAGGTGTAACGTCCATCAAGTGACTCGCGAGAGGGTGCGGATGCAGTGCCCGAGGGCGTAATGGGGCCAACTGGCTGTTCGCTCATGGCTGTAGTTGTCGAGTATGAAGAATTGGGTTTGGTTTAATGACTCTGGAAGTGTCTTAGGTTTAATATTTCAGCTCGGGCTTCGGGTCCGAAGGAAGCACAGTGTTCGGGTCGTATCTCCGAATTTGAGTCAGCACTTTAATTACAATTGATGCCTTCTCATTGATTTATCGGCACCTTGTGAGTCACAGTGACTAATTATCTCGGTTTATATGTGGACTGCTGATAGGCTATGATGTACATGAATGGATAGTCGATTTGTTTTTCGCCAACTGAATAAATCTTGTTTGCTCAGTTATATGATGTGTTAAGCCTTTGGGTTAAACATATAAAACGGACAGAAATGGCCTCATTTTTTTCGTATTAGACTTCATGCATAGTGTTATAACTGAAATTTTATATCTTACTACTGCGTAAATAATAAACAATCCTGTTTCATTACCAAGCCAGTAGCTAACCCTTCCATATACCTGACTTGAGCTTTCTTATAACCAATCATGATATCGTCTCCAAACTACTGACGGTGATCGGATAAGCTAGCAGCGAGTTATATCTTTCCTCCAATCGTCCCTCCTCAGTTTGAGTGCTGGCTTACTCAATGATCCCTGTTTTTACGTTGTTGATTTTGATTTGCAAATGCAGCTTTGTGATCAAGTTATCAGAGGGCCAGCTGGCATTATTTATCAGATCTGTAGTCTCTGTCTCCTTGAAAACGCGCAGCTTCGTCATCTGTACTGTGCTGAAGCAGAAGCAGGACCGGTATTCAGCTATAAAGTTTTAACTTGACTTTGTTTAACAGTATGAGGCCATTGCATTTGAAAATCGCGCGTCTAATTCCGACGATTGAGACAAATACTCAGCGAGTTCCAAGAGAGCTTCAAATGAACCGGAAAGAAAAGTCGTCGATTTCTTTGAAACCGTAGATCTTACTTTACTTATGGCATCCATGCGAGGTTGAAGCTTGTTGGTAATCAGAGCAAAACCTCGAAGAAACTGATTATTATTTAAGTATCTTATTCTGAGCCTATCATCGCCAGCACGTCGCTAGATAACCTTTAGCCTTTTACATTCATGATACGCAGAAGGCCGTATTTCATCAATCATAAGACTACTTACCCTGGAGGTTTGATCGGTTTGCCCAGAAAACCCGTTCCGACTACCAACAGAGTCTGCCAAGCTCGTATCGACTATCACTAGAGTCTGAAGGATTGCCAAGTCGCAGTTCGCCACATGGGGCCTATTATGGCAGCGTCATGTGGATGCTGCGCCTCACTATTTAAACGCGCATTGCCTGATAATTGGTGGCCAAATATTACAACCCCACGCCAGGTAAATTCAGCCTTGCAACAACGATGAATGGAATGAGCAATTATTTAAGGAACGACATGTCCACATGTGAAGCATGCGGACTTCTAGAATTATCCTGTAACTTACCTTATAGTTTTAAAGCAACTTGACAATGTCAGAGAGGAAAGACCTTGGCAGAGTTGATAACCAACTGAAGTCTTCATCACCCTTAGCTTCAGCATCAACACCTGCAGAGCTTCCTCCCTCATATGATATCACCCAATCACAGTCTCAGCCCCAACTACAAGGTCAAACACAAGTCCCCGAGGATCTTCCCACTTTAGTCCTGGACGGTACCAAAATTTACTCCGTGTACGCCCCCAATCGCCTTCTATACGAACTCAGTAACTCCCCATCTGAAGGCAGGCGTATAGTCTTCGGCATCGAGAAGCTACGGTATCGGGTTGTTGACACAGACGCTGAGACAAAGTTGAGATTCACACGCGACCATATTTACGACTTCCATCATGGCATCTCGTTTGAGTTATTCGACCGGGTCGATATCGTCGGACAAACAAGTCGGAAGCGGACTTACCCAAAGATGAGTATCTTTGAACGCCTCGGACCGGGTATTCAAGTTGGCCCCACGGATCAAGAGAAAAACAGCTCCGAGTGGGTTTTGGAAGCTGGAGCTCCTCTAAAAGATCGTCTAAACCAAGGGAAGACTAATACCGTCGTGTGGAAAGACAGGGAGCAGGTCATAGCTATCGAGACGAAGCTCCAGCGCGACAGGGACAAGAATATACAAGAGTTTCCTCGACTTGCTATCAAAGCTCATATTGATGAGAAGCTGTACGATTTTTTGGTTACTTGCTGGTGTGCGCAAGTCTGGAAAGATGCTCTGAAAGACTTAAAGGAGCCAATGACTTGGGAGAAATGTGAGCCACATTGCTGTTATTGATCATGAAATTTCAAGCTAACCTCTCGTCCCAGTCAAGCGTATTGCACGAAACATGCCAAGCAATTACGCAGGAGTGTATGGCGGTGCTGGTTCTGGGTATGCCTTTTAGTTTTTCCAAGGTCGTGCAATTTCTGCAAGGAAGACCTGGAAATGTGATAGCGAGATTACGCAATGTGAATACCGTTTGTTGAATTATTTTCAGGTGGCTTTTCCCATCAAGTGAACGGAGTACTTGTTTCCATTGTGCTTGGTCCTCTTGGAGACGGCTCGGCTTGCGAGGTAAGATTGCCTGTCTTATAACAATTAAACAGACCAACGCCCAATTGATGAGGCTGATAGAATCATTTAGAGTTCAATATTTCTCGCAATCTAGTGAAAATACGATTTCGCTTAACCGCCACTGAGTCGCCAGGCTGAGATCTTTATCCATAGTTGTACGCACAAGCATGGCATTTGCTTGGAGTTCTCCAGGACATATCTGAAAATGCAACTCAAGCGGTGCAATCGGACCCTGAATCGAATCTAAAACATCTCTGATCGTTTGCACGGATAAAACCAGTGCCTAAAACGAGAACAATGCATGGATACGCTTTGATAATCCCCATGATTATCGACCAGGATGACCGCACCTTGCATAAAGACGGGCTGGCCGAGCCGATCTCTTATGCTATGCTTTGCTTATTATAGCCTCTCTCTCCACCAAACCAGAACAAGCAAAGAATTCGCTCGCTCGCGTTGTTTTACTGCTAGCAAAACGTTTCCATCACCATCCAGAATAGTTTCCGTCATTCGGTCAAAGCCACCCGTGAATTGGCACAAGAACCGGAGGGCTCGAACAACGGGAATCATACCCAAACAAACATTCGTGGAAGAGTCCGGTTGATATTCACCTGAAATATGCCCCTTTTAGTGTCCTCGTGGCGTGAGCTAGACAAAAATCCAATTTCTCTTGGCGGGCGCCGGTTGCAATTTAAGCGACAGGGGTTGCAAGCGAGGCGAGATGAATAAAATGAAGGGCCACCCCAGCTGAACCTCAGCTGTTGCTGCTATTCTTTTGCTGGACCTTCTGAATGAAGTCGTAGATGGAGGGCAAAGAGTCAAAAATGGCTCCGACAAGCCGCATCGCCTTTTTGGCGCTGTCGTTCCTCTTTTCAGGCCATTTCGCAGCAGCTGGTAAGCAGAGAAATAGCCCCTGAGCTAGGTGACCAGAGCTAACACGCGGTTCAACGCGTAGAATGCGACATTTCTGGCAATTACACAATCATCGATTCACCCGATTTACAAAAAGGGATTCAATCCTGCAAAGATGTCGACGGCTCTTTGTCACTACTTTTCGACAAGGACCCTTCTGCATGGCCATCCGACAAAGCCACAGCTGACCTTGGAGATATCAGCTCTCTTTCCGGCGACCTGGTTATCTACCCCCACCACAATTCGAAGAAGACAGTTGTTACGGCATCGAAGTTGAATACTGTTGAGGGCGCTCTCACGATATGGAACACGGGAACCGGAAAGGACAGTACGATTGAGGAATTCGACCTGGTCTTCGATGCGTTGGAGGAGGTAGGCAAAGACTATGTCATCACAGAGGCCTTCGCCAAACTCTCCATCGAGCACAAGGCGGATCTCACAGTGGGCTCTATGATGAGAGTTTACGATACCGACGTGGAGGAGCTACAGCTTAACGGAGTGTACACTGTTAACGGAGACTTTTCAATTGACTCCAACGGCAATATGAAGGAGCTGGATGTCCCCGCCTTTACCTACGCAAACAAGGGCTTCAGTGTCAAGGGCAATGGTGCTCTTGAGAGAGTCTCTTTTCCCAAGCTAAAGGGCGTCAAGGGAAACTTGGAGTTCACTGAGAATGGAGCTCTGGGAAAGATTCTCCTTGCTGCTCTCGAAAACGCTGCAACCATATCCATCACCTCCAACGCAGACGAAGCCATCTTGCTGCTCCCTTGGCTCTCATCGATTGGAAATAGCACCACTACTGCGACTTCGAACTTCAACGGCCTCAAGAAGATTCAGTTCGCATCTCTCCGCACGGTCAATGGCTCACTGACCTTTGAGTCTAATGCGTTTGAGGATCTTACTATTCCCCTTTTAAAGGATATGAATGGCGCCATCAGTGTGGACGACAACCCATCTCTGACGACTTTTGCTCTACCAAGAGCTACATATGTGAAGGAACTTGACATTAGCGGCAACGACAAGCTCACAAACATCACTGCCAACGCTCTGAAATCCGCTGGTACCATCTCGATCAAGGGATCTATCACCAACGTTGAATTTTTCAACCTGAAGAAGGTTACCGGGGATTTCAAGGTTGTTGGTGATAAGTCCATGGACTGCAGTTGGTTCGATGCGAATATCAAGAACATTGTCGAAGGAAAATATACTTGTGTTGGAGATCATGACAAGACGGAGAGGAAGCCGAGTACTGGAGGTATTGAGGATACTGAGGGCAACCCCAAGGATTATATGACACCCGAAGACGAAGATGATGGAAGTGGGAGCGGCAGCAGCGGTAGTGGAAGTGGAAGTGGTGGCAGTTCTAGCGATGGCAGTTCTGGCGGCAGCAAGGGAGGCCTCTCAGCAGGTGCTAAGGCAGGCATTGGAATCGGCGTTGCTATTGCAGTCGTCCTCGTCATCGTCGGCTGCGTAATGTTCTGGCTCTGGCGCCGTCGTCAAGCTGTCAACCCTGGCGAAAAACGCCTCGGCAGCAGCGGCAGCGGCTCAACCAAGAAGGGCATCTTTGACGGACAGCAACTGGGCGTTCAGACAAAGATCGAGGCCACAAACCCCAGCCCATCGCCCAGTCTCGGGACTTTAAATTTCGGGCGCAACTCTCTTATTGAGGCGACTGGTGGCTTTACTGAGAAGAGTCTCAATGCTTGGAAGACGATCCGGAGAGTGAGTGTTTCTTCAGGCGGTTCGTCTACTGTCCAGGCGGGAAGCAGTGTGATGGAGAAGAAGGGGAGCAATTAATTAAATGCAATTCAGCGTAGTGATACCAAAGTCGTTAAATAACATTAGACATTCGCAGGAAACAGTCTGCCTCTCATAGGGTAATTTAATACTATTAGGTTAAACATTCTATTAGAATTGATTTTCACTCCGCTCATCTCGCCTCAATTCGCCTCATCGTTCTTAACAAGAAGGTGAAGGACTCAAGTTAATCCTATGGACCCTGAAATTTTCAAGAAAAAGAAAGCCAAAGAAAAGCTGAACCACTTTAAAGTCCACAGGTGAGACGCAGGACACCTCATGTGGAGATGTTCTCCAACTTTTCTCACTCAATCACAAAGCTTCACATGTGTATTTGAAGCCTCTGACTTGGTGAACAGAGACCCACTGCTGATTACGACAGGTCTCAGAGCCCCTCATCAGCAGAATCACGTTCCAAATGATCGGCGTGGGGTTCCTTGATAAAACACCAAAGCTGTCTTTTTCTTTCATACTTCAATTCTCAATCTTTTGCAACTGAATTTTCACAAGGTGTTTTATATTTATCAGACTACCTTATCCTTATCACAGCCACAATGACGTATCCTCGTCCTGATTTCGAGCGTAGCCCCCTTCGCTGGGAGTCCCTCAACGGACAGTGGGATTTCCTCTTCGACGATGGCGATTCTGGTCTCACTGAGAATTGGCAGCGTACAGGTCTTCCAGAGAAAGTCAATGTGACCACATCTTCCACTCGCAAAGAGAATGGCCAAAGCGACAGCGTGGTACAGAAGATCATGGGCGATGCTCATTCTCTTATCCAGAACAACGTGTTTGCCTCGTCAACGCAGACAACCAACTCAAAAACCAAAATCAATGTGCCCTATGTCTTCCAATCACCTGCCTCTGGAATCAATGACCGCGGTGTTCATGAGGTTATGTGGTATGAGCGTGCTATTTCGGACTTGCGATCAGCAGAGGAGAAGGAGAAGGGTCACAAGCTAGTCCTGAGATTCGGTGCCGTTGACTATGAGGCTTCTGTCTGGGTCAATGGAGAGTATGTTGGTAGTCATCGAGGCGGACATGTTCCTTTCGAGACCGACATTACCAATGCTGTGGATGCAGCTAAAGAGGCGACTACTCATCGAGTTACTCTCCGTGTTTATGATTCAGCCTATGATCTGACACAACTTCGAGGCAAGCAGTACTGGGCTGCTAAGCCTGAGACTATCTTCTACACTCCTTCAGGCGGTATTTGGCAGTCTGTGTGGTTGGAGGTTGTTCCCAGCGTTCGCATTGCTGACAGCTCTTACGGCACTGTTATCAAGTCCAATGATATCCACTCTGGCCAACTCCGCAGCACAATTGCAGTCAAAGGACGACGAGTTGGAAAGGACTACACCGTTGAGCTTGAAGCTAGCTTCTCTGGAGTTCCTGTGGCAAAGTCCGAGAAGAAAGTTCTTCCCCGAGAGACCAACTCAATTGGTGTTGAGCTGAACACGCGTCTATCTGAAGAACAGAGGTCCAAGCTGCCCAAGACCGTTACTGATAGTGCACCTCTTGACAACGACTTTGCTTGGAGAGATGGCGTTGCACTATGGTCTCCTGAGCATCCCCAACTCTATGATCTCGTCATTCGACTTTACGACGACGCTGATAAGGTCATTGACGAAGTTAGGACTACCACCGGCATGCGAAACATCAACTGGACAACAGGCGACGGTACCTGGCGTCTAAACGATAAGCCATATTTCCAAGCCCTCTGCTTAGATCAGGGTTATTGGCCTGAAACATTCATGACTCCTCCAAGTTCAGAAGCCCTCAAGCTTGATATTGAACTTGCCAAGAAGATGGGTCTCAATGGCTGCAGAAAGCATCAGAAGGTTGAAGACCCTCTTTTCTATTACTGGGCCGATAAGCTTGGTTTCCTCGTCTGGGGCGAGATTGCCAATGCCTATTCTTTCAGTGCTGAATATGTTGATCGTTTCAATGCTGAATGGACTGAGGCTGTTAAGCTGGTTATCAACCGCCCCTGTGTCGTGACGTGGACGCCTGTTAATGAAAGCTGGGCTTATCCTTCTCTTGAGGACAATGCTGATCAGCGAAACCACATTCGTCAGCTCTACTATCTCACCAAGTTAGTATCGCACTTCTAAACTTAAACTTGAAACTAATGATTCTAGGGGTCTCGACGATACCCGAAGTATCAACGATAATTGTGGCTGGCAGCATGTTCTGACAGACCTGACCACATTCCATGACTACAGCGACGGTCCAGAGATCGAAAAGACCTGCTCCACTCTCGAAGGCATCATCGGACCCAAGGCTGGAAGAGGTGTCTTCCTGCCACCCATTCCCGGTGTTGATGAGGGATCTAAGCACAAACCCGGTGCTCCGGTCATGAACACCGAGTTCGGCGGTGTTAACATTGCTCCTGCTAAGAAGGAGGATGGAGATAGCCTCGACTGGGGATACACGACTGCAACGAACGCTGACGATCTGGTTCAGAGAATTGAGCGTCTTGTCAATGGTGTTGTTTTGGGAGGACATTGCTGTGCCTTTGTGTACACTCAACTGTAAGCGTGACTTTTGATCTTGGTGTTTGACTTCCACTAACGGTTTCGATAGTGCGGACATCGAGCAGGAAGTCAATGGTCTGTACACTTTCAATCGGGAGGAGAAGTTGGATGCGTCCAAGGTCAAGGCTGTCATTGACAAAGCGCTCCAGGCATACTACAACAGGGTGAAATAAGTGACGGAATTTCAAGGATAAAGAAACTGTCCTTTTAGATTATGGGGGACTTGAGGCTGGCCTCTGGGTTTACGGTGTAAGTTTGAAAAATAGGCTAAGGATGAAAAATGAATATACTTCATGACGGAGTCTCTGAGCTGGCATGCTTCCTTACTCATAAGGATCAATCGTAAAGTAAACTTGGACATGGTTTACGGTGATTCGCGGTGCCTATTAATGCGGAATTTAGTGATCATGGGCTGATTTATCCAGTGTTATTATCGGTTTTCTCAACGGGTCCTTAAAACCTATTGGTCCAAATTTACTTTCACCTACTAGCCAAAGTCCCTATTGAAAGATGTGAATTCTCCAAGGCCATTTGCCTTGCTATCATTGCTTTCTTTTCTGAATCTGTCGATTAGCCATGCTTCACTAGCAATCGCATGTTTACCATATGAGCTTCAAGTTAGGTAACATGACAGATAGTAAGCTTCACCGTGGCTTAGAATCAGTTATGATAGCTGAGTATATCATAAATTTCAATTTCAATAGTCTAATGCAGCGAGTGTTATTGAGATTTAAGCCTCGACAAAGAATCGGATGATGTTTGCTTTTGTGATGCAGTGCTAGTCCTCGCTAAGAATGCGACCAGTCCGAGTTTGATTGTCAATTGTAAAACACCAGAACAGACCAAAGAATCGAGAGAGAACCATGAAAATACGTGAAAATGATGAATCGTCGATTCTAACAGAAAATCAAGTCATTTCAACCTCGGCATTGGCCATAAAATGGCATCATGAGTTCATGACTGCGGGGATCGGGGAAAGTGCTGTCATGTCACGTGATTTTGCATGAGATTGGTCGACCCCATGGACCCGACCCGACGCTCCATGATGTGGCTGGGGGTTGGTTCGGATCATCACCAGTTCATCTCAGTTCGTTCAATCACGGCGCCAGACCCGGCTTTTTGCCCGCGGTTGGGAGCTTCACTATCTTATCGCATTATCTTTACAGCTTTTAATACTATCGGCACTCAATTGAATTGGATGCTAGAGGCGCACACGCCTTCTCTCCCTCACCTGGCCTCGCCTCAGGCGCGATGCCTTCGACACGGCCAAACGCGCAGTCGCCCATCGTTGATGTCGACGGCGCTCTCGATAACATCGACACCATCCGCATCCCCGAACCGCACGGTACATATCTCCAAACACGCGGAGCACGGGCTGCTCGTCGAATCTATAAAGCCATGGGTGTCTGGCCCTGGGACATTGTCCCCGAAGCGCCTCCTAAAATGTGGGCTATCAATCTGCTTGAGGATCTAGCGCTTGTCGCAGACCATGTTGCCCGGAATCCTGGCGATACGCTACAAGACCTTCAATCGGAGCTTAGAAAGTCTCTTGCGCGCGATCGCAAACCTTCGTATGCTGGGAAATTGATGGCACAGGATGTCCACGCTGCGAAGAAACGATTTGTTCGGACTATGCCTCAGTCACCCGATGCTCAGGATGATACTGGTGATGATGTCGGTACTGTTGAGCGGCGATCTGGGCGACGACGAAGGACGGCCAACTACAGTGCTCCAGACTCGCCAATTGACCCGTCACGATCGCGTCGGCATACCTCTTCAGAAGAGAGTGAGGAGCATATGGCCTCGTCTATCACCGTCGCCTCAGAGTTTCCCCCGTCTCCTCCTGTACCTCGCAACGTTAGACAATTGAAACGACCAGCGACCACGATCCCCACGCCAATAGAGAAGCGCATCCGTCACAGCTCACCCGAGGGATCGCGTCTCTCCGCCGCACAGAGTCTCATGATGTTTAGCTCTCCAATGGCTACTTTCCAGATGGCTACATCCTTTGGACCCAATGCAACTGTCTGTTTTGTCAATAGACGTGATGAACAATTATACTGATACCTTATAGGCAAATGCTACCCGTTCTCTCGAGCCAAACAACCTCCAAGAAGCTTTACAGCCCGCAACTAACGTCTTTGTCGCGGCAATCGATGCTCATGTCCGAACGATACGTGCCTCGCTCGCTATTGCCCAGCAAGAAATATTTCCTCATAGAACGACACATCAAGAAGCTATGAGCAAACTTCGAGCCGCCCAAGACCGTGTCCAAGCAATCCACGACGACATCGCCGAATCGCAAGAGAAACTTCGACGACTGATTGAAGAAACTGCCGCCGAGGACGCTCTAGCGCCGCAGCTCCATGCGCTCCAAGAAAACAACATGTCTCTCCCGCCCGAAATAGCACAAGCCATAAGAAGCTACGACACCCGCAGGGCAGCCAAGAGCGAAGAGATAAAGAACCAGGAATCGGCAATCAGCGCCAAACGTGACGAGTTAAAAAGGGCCGCTGACGACCTCAACGCAGCGGAGAAGAACTCAGTTGGATTAGAGTCTGACATTAGAGACCTTCAGGCGGCGGTGACGCGTGGAACAGAAGCAGCCCGGTTCGCCAACATGTTCAGCGTGATGGTGCAGCTGGGACCAGAGGGATTGGCGAACATTGAACAGATATACCCAGAGATTGGCTCATTGCTTGAGTCGCTGCTCGCGTCGAGGAATAGCCCGTCGCAGCAGAACCAGAACCAGAACCAGAATCATCATGTGCATAATGCGGTGGATGCAGAAGAGACTAATGGAATGTAGCATTGGGAATTTACGTTAGTATAGCGATTTGAGTGTTTCTTACCAAGGCGAGAATAGATTTCCGCATTTAAATAATTTGACATTGACATTGACCGATCAAAACAGAGTTTATTGTCCTTGTGGTTGTTTAAAGCATGTTTCTTCGCTGGGTGCAGGGTAAACCACCACAGATCTGTTGTTTGCTCTAGCTCAATTGTGTTCAACCAGCCCTGTGAGTATGAGCCTCAACTCCGACATATCTTCCATACAATTTCATAGCTAGGTTCCGTGGTCTAGTTGGTTATGGCATCTCGTTAACACCGAGAAGGTCCCCGGTTCGATCCCGGGCGGAACCACGGTTTTTTTTTTTGTTGATGTTGAAGCTGCTACGCTTGTGTATCTTTTGCTACGAGCTACACTATGGCTACTATAGCAATCTATGAGTCGCTCGTGGACGCGTCAATCGGACACGAGTTTCTCTATAGCTTTCTTTTATGCGCGGGCCTTTGACTCGGAATCTGGGTCTTGACTATATCTATCACTTGACAAACAATCCCACACAGTTGTCGCGTGTACCTTCGTAACGCAGTGGAACTCCTCAATTGATGCTGACTCGTCTACCGATGCCACTGTAATATCGTCAATCATTATGCGGCGCGATGCATCAAACACTTAGAACTTACTTGTTGCTGGACTGCAGCCAAAGATGTACGATGGAATGCCGGCATACCGATAATGCTTGCAGTCTGAACCGCCCATGGATGGAATGGGAAGAGGAGCATGAGCATCAGGTACAAGGTGCTTAGCGTTATCTTTGAGATAAGCAACAATCGGATGATCGATCTCCGAGTAGCTGAAACGATTACTCGCGGCCGTTTGCTTCTTGATCTCAATCCTCGCTGGCTGATACCGGGGGATGATCGTCTCAATCAGATCCAGAACCGTCTCCGCGACCAATCCAACAGGCATACGAATGTCCAGCTCAAAAGTACACGTCTCCGGGATCATATTGACCTTGAGTCCACCGTTGATTGTGCCAACGTTGACGGTAGGTCGAGCGATGATGGATGTTGTACCAGGGCCCATGGCTTGATCAATTGCTCGCTGGACCTCTGGCTTTTCAAGGTGCTTTGCCATATCATCTGGGAGATTGACTGGCAGCGATTCCACAGCTTGTATAATCTCGTTGATGAAAGCGCTGGCTGTTCGGATGGCGCCCTTGCTGAGATGGAGATATGGCCCCAGGGCACCCTTAGTCTTGACAGTGCCTGTCAATCGAAGCGTCCCCTTCTCTGCGAACCTGATGGTCTCTAGACCTCCAGGCTCAGCGCACAACATGAGGTCACCTCCCCATCGAGCCCTGTCCTTCTCAATGAGATACTTTGTACCCCAATTTCCACCCGTCTCTTCATCAGCCACAGCGCACAACGCGACACTACCAGACAAAAGATGCCGACGCTCATATAGAAAGGCGTAAGCGATGATTAGCGAAGCAGTCCCAGACTTCATGTCCACAACTCCGCGACCATGAAGTCTGCCATCGACAATGTCGCCCGACCACGGATCTCTCGACCATCCGCTGCCGTCGCCGACAGGAAACACATCGATGTGGCCATTCAAAACGACTCGAGGTCCGCGGCCCTTTCCGCCTTGAAAGTCACTGACAAGATTTACCTGGCCGTTTCCATGAACGTCGATGAGTTTGTAGGAAATGTTCTTGCTGGTGAGATAGTCTCCAATGACGGCTGCAGCTCTGCTTGTGTCTCCGGGTGGGTTCGGGGAGGCGGCTTGGACGAACCTTTGGAGGAAGTTGGTTTGGTTGTCTGCGTCAGCTGCGAGAGCTTTATGAGGGATTGCTTGTCAACCATGGTGGATTATGGGATTAAATGGATTAGTTAAAGCTGCGGGTTGAAGAATGTAAAATGATGGCTTTGTCTTGGCGGTAGAAATTGACTTTTATAGACATTTGATCGTCGGTGGTTGAACGGAGGGTCATGGAGAAAGATGAATCACACCGGCTGGATTTGTAACTGCATTTAATACGTGATAACTCTAATATATTATGGGATCCGTTGACAGGGCGGTGATCCTGCGATCATCCTGCGATCGCCCTCCTGTTGGCCTACGGGGGAGCCGCACAATAGGGCCTCAAGATTTGTCTGTTCTCTGAGCGACTCGGTCGCATTTCAAGATCCATAGCCAGCGAGTCTTTTAACCCACTATGGGACAAGCTGTGACAAACCTGACAAGCATCAATTGACACGATTAAAAGGAACTGTATCTGAAGAGCTAATAATGCATTGCTACATATGTAAACAACTATGATACATCGAGGTTCTTCGCGGCATCTGCTGAACTTAATTAGAATCCTTCTCATTAACATCACTCGCCCCCTCATGTACGGGCACACTACCTTCCTGTCCCTTAAGGACCTCCACACCAGGCTCAAATGCACCGCCATCGTGGATTGGCGGACCAGTAAAGTTCTTGCGAGCATAGACAGCATACCAAAGGATGGCAATAGCGGCAAATCCAGCAAACACGACAGAGGCGTAGTTCATAGTAACGGGGGTGACGGGGATGGAAACGGGCATACAGAAGATGACGATAGAAAAGACAATCCAAACAATGCAAATGCCGTTGATGACTGGGCCAAACTTGCCAAGAGGGTAGGGTGAGTGCTTGACGATCTTGCGACCACGCACGAGGTTGACAGCGACGGGCACACCATACGAGGAAGAGAGACAGATAGTGGCGACACCAGTGAAGGAGTTGAAGGCAGCAGAAGAGCCAAAGTAAATGCAACCCAGGATGCAGTCAACGACCGTAGAGAGGATAAGAGCATTGATGGGCATGTCAAAACGCGTGCTGACCTTGCTCCAAAGCTTGTATCCAGGAATAGCACCGTCTCTGGCGAAAGCATAGGTGCATCGAGAAGCAGCGGTGAGGGCACCAATACCAGCAAACATGAGAATGCCAAGGATGAGGAAGAGGAGACCAAAGCCACCAGCAGCAGAACCGGTAACTACCTTGAACAGGGTACCGATAGGCTGGGAGTTGGCGACGGAGAGAAGCATCTTAACATCGGGAAGGACGAAGAGAATAGGAATGAGGTAAATAATTCCGGTGACTCCGGCGGCGGCGACGGAGAGGACAATGGCTTTGGGGACCTCACGTTCGGGGTTTTGGACTTCCTCACACATGGCAGCGACCATGCCGTAGCCAGTGAGGACATATGCGCCTGTGATGTTTTGTTAGCTATCATTGAAGAGAAAGGCTTGGCATATGCGTACCTTGCAGTAGTCCCACGAAGAATGACCATGCTGCAGGCCAGCCACTGGCCGAGGCATCATAGTGTGTAAAGACAAACTCAGCAGAGCGACGCGAAGGAGCCAGAGTGAGCAACGTTACAATAATAATGATGACACTCGCGCCGGTCCAGTAAATGCAGACCTTGTTGATAAGATCCAGATATCGCGAACCGAAGGCATTCACTAAAGCACAAACAAGCATAACAGCCCAGAAGCACAATACAGTCTGCCACGTATTCGCGACAAAGTCCTCATTAAAGATGGTGATCGCGCTGAGAATCAGCTGCGCGCCAGAAAAGTTGATCGACAGGGTAACGGTCCAGTTTCCCACGAGGGTGAGCCAGCCATCAACGAAGCTGACAACGGGGGCGTATTTAGGTGTGCTGAGCATGGCGCTCCAGTAGTAGACGCCACCGGCGGTCGGGAAGACGGCGCAGATCTCGGCGAGAGAGGCGGCGATGCACAGAGAGATGAGCGACACGAGGACCCAGCCCCAGAGGACGGTGACGGCTTGGCCGTTGGTGAGGGTGATGTACATTGTCGTCGACAGACCGAATGGGACGGCCATGATGGCGAAGGACAGGCCCAGGACACTCATCATGCTGAGATTTCGAGGGAGCTCAGCTTTGTAGCCGAGACGGGCGAGAGCCTGATCGGCGTCGCCGCTTCTTCTGGGCGCCTCCATACTGAATTAATTGATGCAAAAT
Source organism: Fusarium concolor (assembly GCA_013184415.1). NCBI lineage: Eukaryota > Fungi > Ascomycota > Sordariomycetes > Hypocreales > Nectriaceae > Fusarium > Fusarium concolor. The sequence continues at coordinate 21,087 of JABCJY010000051.1, forward strand.
ACAATAAAGGGTAAGGATGGATGAGTGTAGTGTACAGGAGTTGGAGGTTGCGATGTGTTAGGGGGGAGATTGGACGTTATCAACTTTTAAAAACACGAACGAGAAATGAAAACGAGGTAAACGGGCCATGAGGGGCCTAGACTCGGCGTCCTCCACGATCTAGTGTGCACTTATCTCTGTCCTGAAACAGTTAGTCTATCTGGGGTGCACCATCGTTAGTGGCTTGGATGATGACGGCGATGTACCGCTGATCACCTGTTTGACGCGGCTACATTCCGCTGTCAGCATGTGACAGAGCGCGGTACTATTTTTTTGAGAGTGGATTAGCCGCGACTGCTATTGAGTACTGAAGTTCAACGATAACATCCTGAGTTATCCTCATCTTTATCTGATAGCAAGAAGAAGAGATACAACATCTCCACATGATAAGCATCGACTCATTTCCCATTTCCCCAGATTGAGGAGATACGGATCCCAGAATCTCCTACGTAAAGGTAAGCCCAATCAAGGAATATTTGATAGCGACCCCAGTGCCACCCCACCACAAGATAACCGCGCACCGAGAGGAATCAGCCCTGACCATCGCGGCAACTGACGTTACTGGGCGAAACCTGTCCCCTTCCATCACCATCCCATGCTTCTCCGCATTCTACGTTTCGTCGGTAGTTACCAGGCTTGTCCTTTTGCGGAGCTGGACGAGATACCCTTGCTGACTCGCGTGTCACGACCCCAGGATGGCTTGGAGGCGCTGGAGGTTTAGTGATTCCAGCTTTGAGGGGTAACACCATCATCGCCTACTAACTCCAAATACGGGGTAGACATTAATTCCATTGATTGGATGTCTTGGGCCGCACCGCGGCTAACTTAGCTCCCTGGTTGAGTGGTTTCTTCTCGCCATAGCTCATATATAACTTTATAAGATAGTGGTTGACCGCGAACCGCGCTCCTATCATAAGTACATGGTAGCTAAGATACAGTCCAAGAAGTCAGCTGCCGATGCACCCGACTTGTTATTAGAAGGCGGCATGTAATTTCCACCCTACTTCTTCGTGTTGACATGCAATGCAGCCTTATAAGTGTCCGCTTCATCAATGTTGCCGCATCGCGGTCCGTGTTTCGGTCACGGGATGAAGAGTCATTTCTTGCAAGATAGCTATAATTTCGAAGAGGATTATAGTTTGTCGTTTTGGAAGTGTGATGGAATAGTGGCACAACGGCTCGACAATGGCGTGTTTCTCATCTGGCGGACAACCGGAAGCGAATATCTGGGTGATCTTATACTTACATATTCACATGGCTCTCCAAGCCTAAGAAACGCGTATCGAGGAGAGGTATGAGCGACGGAAAGATGAGAAACTATGCTCACATACACGATGATTGGGAAGGGTGGTTGGCTTGCTTATCACTTATGCTCGGGTCCGATTGATCAAATAACTTTGTGTGATATCTCGCATAGACGTGCTCTTGTCGCTCATGTCACCCCTGAGAAACACGGACTTACAATCTACCCAGAAGAACAATAACCTCTACTTTAGATCGCCAACAATCCTGGGCTTGTAGGTTCAGAAGGAGGCTTACGGTCACCATGGACCAGACATTTCCCCCTTTCCAAAGTATGGACACTCCGCATCACGAACACGTAGATTTCCTGGGTCTCTCTCAAGCTTGGGATCCATGGGCTCTGTATCAGGTACTTAATTATCCCTCGGAGGTCATGAGGCCCAAGACCCCCTATCTCCCTAGCGTCGAGTTTCGCATGCCGCTGTCGCTGCTTATCCTCTTCCTTGTCCTCCTCCCACGTCTCTTCAAGGATCCTGTCAGCGGCTCTCTGTCTTGCCTCTTCCATTCGTGGAACTGACTCCTTTGAGTCTTTTGTGACTTGCCAGATGGTAATGGGGAAGCATAAGATTGAGGCATAGCCAGTTGGGCAGAAGAATGCGCGGAGTCCCTTGTGGTTGGTGGGGATCTTCTCCGCCGTCTCGTCCTTTCTGGTCATGGCTGCGACTAAGGCTAGGATGATTGGGCTTAGTTGATTATAGGCGCCTGGACAACGGTTTCTATTCACTTGTTAGTAGTTCATCTTGTACCTTCCAGGTAGACAGTAGACTGCGGACTTACTAAGGAATGCTTGCAGTGAGAGACGTGACGGTTGAAGAAGAGCGACAAAATCTCCAAAACAACAATATTTTTAAGGTTATTTATCCTGTATGAAGCTCTGCAGTGGTTCCGACTGCGTGGTAATGCAGTCTTACTGTGATGCCATTGTACCAGGCGTGATGATTGGAGGGGTGAGTTGAGGTTGTATCGACTGGGTTTAAACAGCAAAAACCGCCCCTAACTCTCACGTTACTTTATTTACCACTATACAAATTACAATTTTTTTTTAAGACAATGATTAATTGGTATTTGAAATATCCGGTAGCAGTGCATTGCCCTATCGTAAGATGACACGTTGATTTCGGCGTTTCCTTGCTTTATACCACATTTAGGAGCCTAGGACTTTGGAGGTGAAAGAACTTGAGTCAAAATGCACTACGTTAAGTATGAAATGTGTTAGACTTGGGAGAGCATAGGCCAGGATGGCAGCTGTAAGAATATATTACTTTTACACTTTGGAAATTATACGAAATACCCTTAGCAGGAGATTCTCGTAACTTCCACTTAATAAACTTAAATAATAACTCTACCAACAACCAACTTTGCTACACTCTCTGATATGCAAAACGGAGAACGTGCGAAATTCTTTAAAGGTTTGGTGAGATGTTTATGGTTTAAGAATTATTATTTTTAATAAAGAATTTAAAGAAGGCGGCAAGCCGCCGCGCCATTGTTGGCGCCCAAGACTGCAACCAGCACCAAGCGATCCAACACCCCCAAGCAGGCCCCAGCACCCATCATATACTCCAGCTCTTGTTCATTGAGCCCTGGAAACACTTGACCCTCTCTTGCCACTATCTCCAACAGCCATCGAAAGTCATCGACCTCCCCATCACTCCCACGTTCAACCACCGTCACGGCCCGAAGCCTCAGGAGATCCGAACTGGACGCGACAGAAGCACCTCGGAAGGGCTCTGCCACGTGGATCCGCTCGATGCATCCATTACCGATTTCGATGAGGTCGAGTCGGACACGGAAGCCTTGACTAGCATCGAACGCGATCTTGCCGTCGGACTCGAGACTGAAGCGATGGGCGCCGGAAGAGACACCCTCCCAGATGTCGATTAGCGCTGCGGGAGGGGCCGCAACATCCACGTCCTCGGTACTCTACGCCGAGGAGTGGGCAATGCTGGCTGCGCCGCCTACTAGAATTAGTTGACGACGCAAGCTCTCCCGGACTAGGCGGGTGGCGGCGTCGAAGCACTCGAAGAGTGCTTCTCGCAGTGGTGCAGTGATGGGTCGGTCGGACTTCGGCATATTGGAGAAGGCGACAAGAGAGGTTCAGGGCCTCTGATGACTTGTCAGTATCTGGCTCGATGATTCAAGCTTGAGGGGACTCATGAGACTTACTGGAGTATGTGAATGAGTGCTGGGTACCTGGGGGGAGCTTGAATCGCTTGGTGGACGAGTTTGGATATATATTCATCTAATCTCAACGTTAGAAACAGGATCATCTGGTAGTATATCCGAAGGTCTATACAACATACCAAAGTAAACTTTATGATACTCTGAGGAGAAAGGAAAGAAAAAGAAATGACTTCACCAACATGGCTTTAAAGGGGCAGAGATGGCCGTCAGGTCCCATGTCCCTTCCCTCATAAGCATAGTACGGGATAGGTAGTTACCTAGGAGAAGCTTTGGGACTTCTGCAACTGATGTTGTCTCTGACAGGGAGCGTATTGCTCCTAACTTCACTACGTTCTTAAGAAAAGTCACTCCCACATTTGGTTTTACTGGCAGTGTTCCTGCAAGAACACAGAGGTTCTAACCTTTTATCTGTTTTATATAGTTCTGTCTCAAGTCTTGTACTTATTTGAACATGTCTCAACCTTGCATCTTGCCTTCTTAACTGCTTCATCTCCAGTAAAATTAGAACTGGCCTTTCGCTTCAGCTTATTCGCCCTTTCCCTTTCTTCCAGTATCACCCCAGACCCATAACCCGAGTTGACGTCTCCAGCATTCGTCTCTCCTTTCTTCAATTCAATATCAACTAGCCATGGAAACTGACTTAGACCATCATCAGCCATAAGTGCGGCATTGACAAACAAGGTCTCCCCAGAAGCAGAAGCCAGTGGTCTCTCGTCATCTTTGCAATGGCTGGTAGAACAGCATCTTCGAGACCGGTAGCGTTCTATGGTATCTTGTCGAGTTTTCTTGTCTTCTGGAGACTCGAATTTGGTTCCTTTTAAGCGCGCTAGGCTCTCAATGACTACCGACTTTTCATTGTCGATGTCAGTAAAATGCGAAGGTTTCTCAGAGATTTGAGGCCTCCAGGAAACTAGCTTCGCTCCCCAACTATTGTGAATATGTCCAAAACAGTGAAGTCGGGGCTGCGCTTTAGCAACAGCGGCAAAAAGTTGCGGGCAGCCAACTCGTTGCTTTTCTGCCGTCATATCCATGATGCCATATGGGGGCCCATGTGTTATCGCAATATCGGTCCCCTCTGCTATGGTAAAATCGTGGGCTCCGCTGTACTGGAAACCCCAGTCTCTACTGCCACCAGAAGCTGGGGTATAGGGACTGGCATAAAGGTTGAGTAAGGCGCCATTGTGTAGGCGAATTTGATGGGGTCCTTCTTCTAAGAAAATGATGCCCTGATCCTTTGCCTCAAGTAGCAGTTTTCTTGCATCACCATAGTCGCCATACGCCTTCTTGATGCTTTCGCCGAGGTCTTGCTGTGCCAACCTGCTTGCTTCATCAATCTTTTCTTTGAAAGCTAAGTTGTCCAGAGAAAAGTCGTGGTTTCCGGCAATAGCGATCTTGATAGGCGCCTTGACTTCCTTGAGTAGTCGAATCGTTTCCTCGAAGTCATGAAGCATGGAGTCATTTGTCAAGTCACCGCAATGGATGGACACGTCGACGGGCTCGAGAGGTTGCTTGTCCGGTTCAAATCTTAACCCGTGGGTGTCAGACATGATAAGGATTCTTGTTTTGATGAGAGAAGCCATTGCGGGGGAATAATGGCGAAGGTGGAGATAATATGGATGAAAGAGTAATGAGGGAGAAATGTTATGCGTTCTTCGTTTAGGAAGCGGAACCACCTTGGTACCTATAGGTATTTGATCTGATAACCTTACCTAATACCTCACCGAAATGCCAGGCCAAAGTGGGAAGAACGAGAGGATGAAACCTTATTCTTTATACTTTAAGGCATCATTCATCGCGTCTCCACGTCAGGAAACTCTATCCATATTTATGAAAAGCTTGAGTTTAATGGCTTTGGCTGCTTTCATCATGCTAATTGTGAATATCCAAGATATCAAACCTATTCAATTTGCACGAAACTATTGATCAGATAGTTTATGTGCTTTAGTGAATGTTATAGAATAAAGTCGTCCATCCAACTCAGAATAAAACTATATTTTACTCCTTGATAACTTCGTACATCAACTTTGATAATATTTGACATCACGTACAGAATTTCCTAACCGATTGGCCCTGCTCAAACTCCAGACGAAAGTGTGAATGACAGCTTTTTTATTTTATGTGGCTGATGTTTAAAGTGTAGTGTTAGTGCCTGCCTGGTATAGGTCTTAGGAACACATGAAATGACCCAAAATGGCTTGGGTTTCATGCTTCGGTCACTTGTCGTCTTGACTTCAAAGACCAAAGAAGACAAGCAGTGGCGGCGTAGAGAGTCTAAACCTAATGTTCAGCACACAGACTCCATAAACGCTTCTGGAGGATAGACTCACGCCACAGACGTAGTAAGGCACTCCACCTGCAAGGAATGGCAGGTTTTCTTTCATGCTCCATTGATAGAGTGGGTAGAGCACTCCAATCCCAAGCAATGTCCCCATGCTCTCGATTGATGCAAGAGGCATCATCACACATCCCGCATCAGAGCTTTTGAACAAGGTGGATGCGAAGGCGAGTATATTGAGATCTGTTGCTACACCAATAGTGTTGGTAATGAGGGCTTCCCTCAGTCAGTTTATGTCATCCGTATATCGAAGTTCTGTGAACTAACCCGTGGTGATAGCAGAATATGAGCCAGACAAGCCGATCGCGAAGGCACCAAGCGAAATGAATAGGACGCTAAATCTAGCTTGATGAAGGTCGATGTTGTTAGAATCTGGCATCTGAGGTCCTTCGCTGAGAACGATGAATGGCTCTAAAAAACCGAAGATCGCAACGCTCATAGCACTACGAACAAGCCACAATCCCTCGGCCTACCCAGAAAGGTGAGTTGCTACGGCTATAGCACAGTTAGGTTGATAGCTTACCTGTGTAGGGCTCACATTGTCTCTGTGTTGGATATATGTTGTGAAAAGCGGACGAGTTGATTTACAAATAGCCATCAGGAAGAATACTGGCGGAAGAAATGCCAGCTCCGAAGTTTTGAGGAGTGACTTCTTGCCGAAGTAGGTACTTATATGATTCATAAGAGATACATCACAGTCGTTTGGCTTACCATTATCTCGGCAGGCTTGCCTCTGGTCGAGTAACAAAGGAGTTCTGAGAGAGTTTGATTCATCTTGGATCGACTCTTTAGCAGTGTATCCCACACCGTTCAAGTAATCAAGTATGCTGAAAGAAATAATGCAGCATAGAGCAGATATGACCCCGGGCAAGATGTGACTGTACTCAGCGAGCATAGAGGCAAGAAAGGGGCCGAAAGCCTGAGCTAGAACTGTGACGGCCCCTGTTGCATAGTAATATGCAGACCTAGGAAATCATTAACACAGGCAGATTGGGATAAAGGGAAGGGAGGGACCAGACCGAAGTTTGGCGGGTTTCTCAACATGGAGCACTGTAAGCGTGAGGAATATTGTTGCGTGAGATCCTCCTCCAATGCACTTGATCAAAGGACTGGCCACGGCAACAAGGACAAGCCAATGGCGACGATCAAGTACTGGTACTGTTAGATTTTATCCTGGATTACAGGATATAATTGAGACTTCCTTACAGAATAAGAGTGCGAAAACACTGGCAGAAAGAATGCTCGTGGTATTGACCATCATGGCACAATGTTTCGACTTAGTGCTGATGATGTAGCCAAGGGCCATCTGTCCTATTAAATCTGGGGTTACAATTAGTATTAATGCAAGGTTTGGACTAATTGACAATGTAACGCTGACGTATACTACACCTAACGTACCAGACACGCCTCTGAGCACGATGGCGAGGGTGCTCAAATTCCAAGAACCAGGTTGCGTATTAGCATCATCCGCGAGAGCCGGGAGTAGGCTGTCCGTCATGCAATCGGCTAAAGTCAGCAGACCGAGCAATGCCAATGCCAAGAATGCGGCTCTCGTATTCGACTGCTCCATGTCTGCGATGAGGAGCTAGAAAGACGTGGAATTGACCAAGATACAGCTCAAGGAATTGTTGTCTACATATTTACAGGGCGGTTCAGGTGAGAGAAGATGACGTTGCGGGAAGGGGAAGCAGGAAGAGAAAACAAGAAAGGAATGGGGGAGGAAGGCAAGTGTGACCGGAAATATGGATGAAGGGAAGGGAAGGGAAGGGAAGGTCATCCCTGCTCCGTGTCTCGCTTGTTTGCTAGGTATGCAACGGCTCGGGAAATACATGTCATCTTCCCCGGGTGGCGCCCAAACAGGAAGCCAGATGCAGTATTCATGTAACCCTGCGTTTATATGGAACGCCATATATTGGCCTCAATGTACGAATCATGGAATGGGAATAACCAGGCTCTGCTAGCGTATCCGCTGTCACCTCAAATGTCCGCACCATCTCAATCCTCATTCTTGGCTTGCATATTCTTCCTTACCTGTGTCACTCAACCTAAAAGATGAGCGGAAAGAAGGTCGGAAAAGATTAAAACTCATAGAAACTTCATAATTTCCGATAATTAGAGTTCACAGGGCAGAATATCCAGTTCTCATGAAGTCGTCAACTGATGGGCAAATATGGAAGCATAAATAGAGTTGATCCTTGCCCATACGATGGAAAAAAGCAAACCAAGTTGAAACAATTTGAAATACTGTCGGAACTGGTCACCTTAAGCGTACGATCGACCACAAAATGAGTGAGACAACAAAACAAGTCAGCGCTCAGGTCAGATGCACTCTCCCGCGCTGTATTACCAGCCATTCCATTTTACTAACTCTGAGGCAGCCCAATACAACAAATACACCGAAGCACAATGTGTTACACAGTCACAGTCCGAAATTGATCACAGGGAAAGGGTCTGCTGTTTCTCTTTGGCTCGAACGCACCGATGACCCATACCCCTATGGTCGATCTGCAGCACCAAGCAGAAATGAACAAGCCAAACTGTAGGGATGTCTCAGCAGCCAGCCAGCCCCCCAATGTCAGCTGAGGCCACCTGGTTGGTTTTCAGGATGAAAATCTACACTACTTCTCCAATCGTGGATAATGTGAGCTGGCAAACTTCAGCTGGGAGATATCCAGGTTGAGGAGCAAACATTGACATCTCAAAAAGCGTCTAAGTTTGCAGTCTGCCTTACCCCTTGAGCTAAGATCGGTTCCCGCGTTCACTCCCGCTGTATCCACCTAGACTGGTAACACAGATTTCCATACAAGGATTGGCCAGGTATTTTTCAGTGGGCAAGATTCCTGGGCGATAAACGCCACCACTGAAATAACTAAGACGTTTGGGTTTTAGGCGTGTTACACTAAAAAATGTTATTTTCTGGCCATTTCTGCTATTACAGGAATCTAGGGACTGTTTCATAGGATGCGGTGGTTTGGACTATGCAGCAGATTTATATCTCCTAGAATTATAGATATCTATTTTACGTAAAGATGCGGCACAAACACACTCGTAAAATAATTAGAATATCCTAAGGATCATTAAATACATTTGAAGATACAATCCAACTGAAAACGTTATTATAGCCAGAATTAACCTAAAACTAACCTCTTGGTGTAACAATAGTTCAAACACTCAATATCATCACGTCTAAAGACATTAGGGGCCTTGAGTTCCCTCTTGTAACCTGTTATATCGTGAGCTTTTTGAGCTAAACTGGACATGTTGCATGGGGACTTACAGGACTGAGGATCCTGCAGATCTTTTTGTATGCTCTCAATGAGACCTCGTGCCGCTGGGCTCTCATTAAGCAATATCTTGTTCGAAGCCGTCGTCCAGTTTATTGCAAAAGGCGCATGACCATTTGTCACAATATGGAAATACGTCGTCAATGTGTCGGCGATATGCTTGTTCTGCTCATAATAGTCGCAAGGATCTTTGCTCAATGGCCAAGGTGTTCCTCCACTGCGGTTCTTCTCGAACTCCCAAGCGTGCATATTCCATGAGTCCTTTTCCAGACTGTGCAAAAGGATGAAGGTTGTTAAGAAAATAGCACACCAGTAGCTGTTACGTTCTCGGCTGAATATCATCTCCTGGAGCCGCTCAAGAATCTCTTGCTCGAGCTCGTCCATACGTTTCTCGAAAGCTTTATCGAGTTCCTGGTTAACTAATCGGGGGAGAAGTGTTTTGCCATACCAGCATCCGGGTATGCTAAGCGGAGACATTCCTATCCGTAAGCCACCTTTTACTATCGTCCAGGGGTACTTGAAGAAGACAGCTTGCATGGCCCAGAACCGAAGTGCGAGCTTTACCGAGTTTATCTTCATGCCGAGTCAGTCAAATCAGGTCCAACAAAGAGACTTAGAATATGAACTAAACGTACCCCTTCTAACTTTGAGCCTTCATGAAGCTCCCCGCAGTGTCTTGCAGCAAAAATGAGAATATGACTTGCGAGCCTGTTTCTCTCTGTTGTGCTCTTCCCTTCATTTAGTGCAAGCTGGTATGCAAGGCTATCGCAGTATTCATCAATTTTGTGGGCCGACAAAGTTCCAGGCCTTAGGGAAAATGCCGTACTTTCAGCTTTTGGAACAGTCATTCCAGCTTCGGTTCCTCGGAAGAGGACGTGAGTGAGCATATTTGGGTTATAAGGGGTGTAAGGACTCAGAGTAACTTCCATTGTCGATGCAAAACCGTTTGAAATCTCAATGTTTCTGGTCCTGGAAGAATCAAGAGGAAACCAACCGGCGACGTTGTTGCGCAGAGCTTTGATTCGGGCTTCATACAAGACTATAATGTTATTTTAGTATCAGGAAGGCTTTTGGGCTGGTTTACCAACTATGGAAGAGACTCCGCGATTTCTTGAACTCAGCGTGGATGCATAACTCTCGATATAGGGGCGAATCCTCACAAGGACGGCATACCTTGGCGTCCCCAAAACACTTCAATACCTATAAGTTCTCTCTCCTTATGAATGAGGAATCGAGGGGTTCTGTCACCTTTATTTTCCGAATTTTGCAGCGGGCACAGCTAGGTCGCTGGCTTGGTCGTCCGCGCCGATTTTGTTTAATGCCCCGACCCGCCCTCACCTCCTGAATTGCATAACTTTTGGTATTGTGGCATGAGTTGCTGTTATTGAAGATAAAGGTCTCCAGACGATCATCTGCGCGTACAGAAGCTTTTCTCTGCCCTGCCTTGGACTTGACGATTCCCCGAGCCCACTGAGAATGGTGAGAGCGTGAGTGAGGTACGGAAAGTCTATTTCTTTGGTACTTAGGCAGGGAGCACAGGGAACCGGAGCCAGACGTCGACTGTACAGCTACTGGAGTGTTTGAGCTCCTAGTAGTAAATGAGGCGACAGAAGTCACATCAGACCATGGCTCTTGGATGGCTGGACTGTTCGCAGGGAGACTGATAGTTCCCGAAGAGGGACTAGGTATAGGAATTTGCGATAAGGAAAAGGGCCCCTCGTTATAGGAACAGCCTCCAATCTCTGGCATCTCCATGTGAGGGACATCACCGAGATTATTGGCCTGTTCGGGCTGGTTAAAAAAGTCCGGGTCCGTAAGTTCTGGGCCACGAGTATCCAAACAGCTGCCGGTCCAAGGGTCAAGGACAGAATTTCTAACACCAAAAACAGAGTCCTGATATAGAATTAGTACTTCATGGAAATTCATATGGAAGTAAGCAGAGACTTACAATGTATAAGGGAACAGAAAGATTTTGATGCTCTGGTGGTATCAAGGCCCTCGTAACTCCATCCAGCTTAGACGTAGCCAGATTCTGGACGGCTTCCCAGGCGAGACTCCTATCAATACCAGAACCTTCATATCTCGCTGTTAAAGAAGTGACAGTTTCCTCAATAGCGCTTCCCAGCTCTGCAGCGAAGCAGAGTTGACCTCTGCTGCTATCGCCGGGCATATGGTGCATTGCTGTTGTTCCGTGTGAAGGGTCATATGTCTTCCGATTCACCCAATTAGGCAGCCCGAACGCACTTGAGCTAGCTAGATTCTCATAATTTCTGTCTGACATCGTGAGTGGAAGGCTGGCGTGAACAGAACTGGAGTTATTGTGGCACGGTCAGGCAAAGACTACAACAAAGCTTGGACGCAGACATCTCGAGCATCGTACCACGTCCCGAAGCGATCATTGTAGCCGCAGCCTCCTCAGGGTTTCTACAGCCTTCTTGTTCAATCATGCGATCTTGCCACCCGAATCTAGATCATTGATAAATTCTCCCTTCTCAAGATGAAACGGAGGAAAGGTCCGCATGAGGTCGGACAACATGAGGAGGCTGCTGACGTGCAGAGCATCATCTGGTATAGAGGTACAAAGCTTACCCCTCTGATAAGAGACAATGACTTTGCCCTTCGAAGGAACCGTGGATGCGTTGCATGGGGCTGAAATGAGCAATCATTTTGTCTTGGTGTGTTACACAAAGTGGCACGAACTAGTCTCACCGCTCATCTGATGTCTCACCCCCGTATCGAGGACTGAAGGAGAAATTACAGGCAAACCCCGGCCATTCTTTACATCCCTTCTATTCAAAGGCTGGGCCGAGCAGATGGTAAAGTAGCTCCCACCCGAAGTTTAATATATTGTGCACCTGGCCAATATGTATCAAGAGAACCTTAAACAAATAAGTCCAGTAGGATCGTTCGAATTGTGGGCTATTCGCTTATGCTTGGGCTCCAAAATAAGGCTCCGAAAAGCCGCTGATCAACTGCTGACGTTGGCGTCCGTCATGCAGCCGGTGTGCAAGGGGTGTGATAATATTATGCATGGTTGGGAGTTACCTTGGCTCTGACATTTTCTGACGCAAGTATAGCCTATAGTTGAACTAATATGTATACAGTACATATATATATGCATGTAGTTCTCTTTTCCCAGCCAGTATCCTGAGTTAAATAGCCTACCTATTGTATCTGTTCATACGTGTGACAACCTTAACCCCTCCTACGCCCTCTCCTCGGAGAACTTATGGCGCGTCAGTCCCTACAAGATCCAAGAGCAAAGCCTCGTCGTCATGACGGTTTCACAAAGGAACGCATGACTGGTACCGAGCCGTATGGCATCGACTTCAGAGTCTCAATTCCCTGCTATGTCCACGTCAATATTGCATTTTCTCTGCTTGACCGCTACGCCGCACGTTTTGAACTTGAGGCTCTGCGCAGGGCTTGGTATCAAGTTAGGTCTCTGTTGGGCAAGCCACTGTGAGGGCCTCAAAACCAGGCTCTAGAACCATCGCTTTCGCCGTGACGTACAGGACGCCATCTGGGTAAATACCACGGAAATTAATGATCAGATCAGATTTTCCGGGTAAATTCCCTCTGCATTCGCAGAGAATGCAGTTGGATTGGGCGTGTAAAGTGCTGATGGAATTACATGTCTCATATTGCATGTAGCGACAGAGGTCAGGCTGCGAGCCTCATATTGAGTCCATAAAAGGTGCAATGTATCGAGGTCCTCGTTTCCCAGGCCTCTGAACTGTATCAAATCAACCTCTGACAACAAAGAAACCATAGAAAAATCAGGCCTTCACCTTTCAGATACACTAGCACTAGTATGTGGCACATCGATGTTTTCAACAGCTTGTCTACTCTTAGTGAGTCAAACAAGCTTCTGAGTGAGCGCCTGGCCACTCTTGGGGATCGCTCTGATCTCGCTGAGCTCCGGTGAGGCCTGCCGAATCTCCATCCAAACCTTTCTTCTCACAAGTTGTACAGTGATATCTTCGAGAATTTCCAAGTCACCGACACAGTCGGCCTCGCTCTTCTTCACAAACACTTCTCCATTGAAGAGGGTGAGCGTGTCGTGGAATTTGGCCATGTTTCCACTCCATGGCCTGTTCCTCCAAGTGGAAAAATGGCAGGGGGCTATCTAGTGCCCCGATCCTGGAGGTTTTGGGATAACAAGCTGGAGGCGTACGAGTTCGGCTTCAACCATCCTGGCCAAGAGGAGTACAACGATGTCTCATTGCATGACGGTTTTGTTGAGCAGGTTCGTACCTTTTTGTCAGAGACTAACCTTCTTGATATCTTGGGAATATGTGTTATTGGTGATGATGAAATCGTTGGCCGTATTGAGAAGAATCGGGGTCGTGTCAACTTCACTGTGCCGGCTTCTGGGCCGGAAGACCTCAATACCAGCATGATGCCAACACACAGTCCGTCTGTTTGGTCTTTCGATTGTAAGAGTGGATTGAATGATGCGACTATCAAGCTTGCGCGGGCATGCTGGGTCTGTCCCGGCCATTGAATGCAAGAGATAGTAATGAATGGGAAAGGCCAATATAGTTAGTTTGAATACAACCATATGTAGTATTTCCGATCTCCACCGTTGGCATTTATTTATGTTGCGTCAAACCTTGAGTGCAAGCCATACAAGGAGTCCAAGAATAAGTGAATAAGATGCCTAAAATCATGTTAGTTTGTTTTAAACTATCTAGAGCAGAGTATTTAGAGCCACATACCGCTGACGCAAGGAACGGAAGTCCTATATCGTGGCCGACTCCCAAAGAATATGCAGCCCCCATGATCGGCATGCCGATAAAGCTTCCAATTGTGCCGAACGCAGAGACACCGGCGAACAATCGTCCCGAAAAGGCGGTCTGTATGTTGGAGGCAAGGAAAGATCGCAGGGTAACGGCCATGCTTGATCCAAGAACAGATACTGCGAACCCAAGAGCAACCGTGACAGTGTTTGGCGCCAATGAAATGACAAGAGAGCCGACCGCAGCACAGACAACACCAGCTGCAGAGAGTACCAAATCTCTGCTTGGGCTTTGCCAAGTTCTGTCCAGCCATGTAGTGGTCATCGGCAGAATGATGAAGTAAAGAAGAGATGAAACAATCGCACGTAGAGAGAACAGTAATCCGGCCTGTTGGGATGTCAGTAAATGGTAAAATTGTGGTTGGAAGGCAGACATACGCGAGCCATGGTCTCGCCAAAGCGTAGCGAGACCCATGGAATCAAATAACCCGTAGAGTCTCTCGCGACCTGGTATATAAAGAAGCATGCAAAACAGATGGCGAGGATGAGTGTCTTTGAATGGAGCATACGCTCGGAAGTATACTGGGAACCAACACTTTCGTTATCCAGAGTATCACCAGGACCAAGGAGTGACTCTGCCTCAGCCGGTAACAACGCATCATCTTCCACATCATTCATTTGATCTTCAGCTAGACAAAAGGCCGGAATAAACATCAGGGAGAAAGCTCCGATGGCGAGAGTGAATGGAATCCCAATATGGGTTGTCATTGTAATCGCGCCGAGAATCGGACCTACGAGGTCCGCGATGCCTGATATCGCCTCCATGATCGAAAACACGGTGGTTCTGAAACGTGCAAGTTAGTTCCAAGAGATCGAAAAATGGATGGGTTAAATCATGCCTCTGGTCTGGCTGCACACTGTTGCTGATGGCGGAAAAGACAAGTGTGCCAGTAGCCCAAGGCCCGCCGCCGAAAAGGACAAAGATGGGCGGTAGATAGAAACACCAGAGAGGGGAATCTCGTACGAATCCTGTTACCGAAATTAGCCAACTTACACGAGAAGGAGGAGCAGGAAACCATACCAACGACAGCAACTGATCCCCAATAGAGTATGGTACTGAAGATGTTCAGTGCAAAAGCAAGACGCCTGCCTTCTTTGTCTACGAGTATTCCCATGGGAATTTGCATCGCAGTAGCTGCACTCCGTCAGACTTCGCAAAAACAATATAATTGTTGGTTTGCTTACCAGCCAATACCGATAGCGTGGACAGCACAGTTATCACAAATGCGAAGTGCACCTGCACTTCCTTGCTTCTGCAAAACTCATCTGTAGGCTCTTCTCCAAGAGTTTGATTCTCCTGTTCGAAATAACGTCGACATACAGCTCTCTCAATGAGTGCTGGTGAAGGAGCTCCAAGAATCGTGCAGCCAAACTCTGTAAGAAAGAGGAGAAATGTGCAAAGCCAGAAGTTCAAAGGATACTCCTGATAGCCGCTGATATATTCTGATGTTACGGATCGCAAACTATCGATTCGTCGGAGAGATATAGTCCACATCCGATCGCTCTTTGAAGTTTGTGTTGACATTTTAATATGAAGGTAAGTCGTGGCGATGGGCTGAGCTCGACGGTGGTGGTAAGGACAGAATGAGGTTCGCGACGGCGATTGTTGTATTTAGGCTGCATCTGAGGGGTCTTTTTCACCCTGGTGCATGAATCTTAGCACTTGCATTATTATGCTAACATGACGTAGAACGATTGGCTGTGATCTGAAACGGTGCATAAAGTGTGATTCATTCAGCCGACAGTGACGAAAGCTGACGTCCAAAGCTTCTATTGAAGGACCTAGGTGTCAGCAGCCGTGATTCGCTACGCAGAAGATGTCACACGGAGTTGTTGAAAGAATTTCTGGAGACCGAGCATGAAGTTCCAGGACAATCTAACTTATAAAAGGAGGAACTTTGAAATCGGGAGGATTGTGAAAAACAAACAGCCGCAACCAAGGCTTCTCCTGGTCAATGTCGTCCGTGATTATGCGAATGAGTTGACTTGCATGGGTGCCCAAACTCCTCACCGAATATCTTCCACTGATTGTTACGCCAAAACTGAATGATTGCTGAGATCAAATGGAAAGATTTGTGATCGCGGCGGGATCCAGATCACACATAGAGATGTTTATGAGGGCCAGTTCTGCGTATAAACCTCGATGATTGACAGCATCCAGATCCTTCCATCACTGTTGAGCACTGACTAATTTTCCAAGTACTATTTATAATACGCTTATTCTTTTCTTTTACTGTCAGGGATTTAGATGCCACAAAATAGTAGCATGTAACATTTGTATGCTGGTTGTCGAGCTGTTGTGTAGGTTTATTATGCATTGATTGAGAGAAAAGCTTGATACGGCACCGTACCTGTTGCCTGGAGTGTATTATTATATAGATTTTTTTTTTTTTAGATGTTTTATATTGATCAACTTCAGATTGAAAAGACAAATAGAAGAAAAAAAGTAACATTTGTATGCTAGTCCTTTAGACAATTTCCCGAACACTGCCCATGAAAAGCGAGCTATCGCAGATTCGCTTCCTTCCTAAATAAAACCAGACTTGTATGAACTTACCAAGATACTGTTATAGTTTTAGGCTTCTTCTTTTCAAAGTTTAGGATAGTTTATCTGACTTATCCTGAGGTTTATTGAAATATTATCTCAAGACTGGATAGGCTCTTCCGGTGCCTCCACAAGACCTGAGGTATCAGCCACTGTAGAAAATGCGCGCAAAGGCCAATGAGGACATAATATGGATCAAATATAACTCTCTGCGGTAAATCTGACTTTCACCTATGATATAAAGACATAACACTCTCCCAAAGCTTGGCCCAAACAAATTCACCTTTTCCCATTATCACTCACTTCTGTTCACACGGCTCCCCTGTCAACATCTAAACCCATATCAGGTAAAATGAGCCTCATACTTGGTTTGATGGAGCGGTACCTCCTTCCTGCACCCCCGTTTCCTCACCAACCTGCAATTCGAATCATTGCACCTACCCAAATCATTGCACCTGCCCCTGTAGGCCGCACAATGGCCTTGCCCGAGCAAACCCCACCATCCGACCAACATGCAACAGCACCTCGGTTATGGAAACTGGAACTTTTCTTCGGCTCCAATCCCGAATCTTTAAGGGAGGAGGTGCCGGCAATTGACTTGAACGTCGGATGGTACGCCCACCTTGAAATCTCGACCAGTGATATTGTGGGCTTGATGCAAGACGGGCTGCACGTATCTCAGGATAATGTACAAGTGCAGGATAACCACATCACAGACACTTGGAGTGATAGAGATCAATGTTGGTACGTTATGCGCCACTACACTCTTGCTGGCCCCCGATGGACAGCGAAACTATTGGCCTGGACATTCAAAACCTCAGTTGCTGTAGGGTTTCGTATCGAACATCTTTCAGTGGATAAAGTCTATCGTGCCCTTGGCTCTGATACCACGAAGGGCAAAAATCTTGTCTACCGCTTCAGGCTCGCAACACCTGAGGATAACATGAATATCATCTTGGATGGGACTCCCATGGTAGGATTATGGCCATGGCCTAGGAAGGAACAGGACGGCGAAGGAAAGAAGGAAAGTGTAGAGAGTGTGATGCCTCACATTCTGTAGTTGTTAGTTCTCGACTTCCCAAGTTACTATTGACTTGCGCTTTCCCTTTGATAGTCATCAATATACTTAATCTCATCCTCGCTGTTTTGGTTCCTCTTCTTCTTCTTTTTCCCTCTTCACAAGCATCCATCATGCCAGATTTGTATGTCTTCCCCAGCCTCTGATTCACAGACGCCACCATGGCAATGGATCACATACACTCCTCATCACCGCTATTCATCGATACTAACTTCTATTGGTAGTCTACTATTACGCTACCAGCCGTCCCGGCACCAACGCCTCAGCCCTCAGGGGCACCGCGCCACAGCCTAAGACAACCAACCCGTCCAGCCCTCCCCTTCCCCCGAGTCTCCTTCCTCCAAAGACCAGGGGCAGTCCCCCACGGGGGATCCTCCGGCGATGCAATACAATCAGTAAGTCTAACCTGTTTTAAACATCCTGCCTGACGGGGTGCTGATCTGAATGTTTCCTCCACAGACCATCGCCGAGGGGATTCCTCGGGAGACTGCTCCTCCCTGGTGATGGAGGGAGTCGAGAGGCACAGGGGGATGGGGTTGAATCACTCTGGACGGGTGCGCTGGGCGCGGTGCTTCTTCTTGGGGGTGAGGTGTTGGTGGCCGATTACATGTTTTTAAAGTACACGAATAAGTGGTAATATTTTTAAAATATCAATACCACAGCGTTACCACAAACCGTCTACCTTTCTTGTGACAAATTACTTGAAAAGAATCGTTTCATACCTCAGCTTTCTCGCAATCTCTGCAATCTGTATTTTTACCATAGTCTCCAAAGACACTGGATCATCATCTGTAACGAAGACCAATATTTCACTGGCTTCAAAGGGAGTCTGCACTCGGCCTACCCCCCAGCGGCCTTCCAAGAACAAAAGTGTAGAGGGTGTGGGATCTGACCTTGGTAATTGTAGTTCTTAGGTAACTTCCTAAGTCTATGAGATCCGTACTGATACCCTTCTAGAGTCGTTGAGATCAGATTTATTCCTCTGACGCCTAGTATAACCTCTGAAAGTCTCCTAGAATAGATACTTATTCTAGTCTGCTGTGGGATGGATGAACACTTAACTATAACGTGTTGATGTGGTACTAAACGTCATTAAAACATCAATATAATAGAGCCCTTGCAAAATATTCTGCCCAGCCTCTTCTTGTCGTTGTGATTCATTGGCTTGACTTGTAATCAACAGGACTCTAGGAAGTTAGAAAAAGTTGCAAGTTTCATGTCGTCTTAGTGATACCGCCTATTTTTATGCCACTCAAAAGTCTACTGATCTCAAGCCCCAGATCTACGGCATTGCCTATTTTTCACTTGTATTTCTGTGTCGCGTTTTGATCATCCAGTTCTGCAACTTCGGAGCTACCGAGCTCGACTCCTGGGGCTTGCCTGGCCCTCGTCGGCTAGAAAATGTCACATTCAGGAATAGCCTGCTGCATTTAGTGGACCTGCTCAAAGTTTCATCTGCAGAGCAATGACCCGACATTTCTCAAGGATAAATGTTGTAGATAGCCAGGAACCGAAAAAAAATGGAAATTGAAGTCCGTGACAACTATTGAAGTTGCTCTGAAGCTGCTGCCTACAAGCAATAACCCAACTTGCCGGAGGTCTAAGCGGCGAGAGTTTGCCATGGCCAATGAAAAGGGAGTTATCGTAAACTCATCCATGATGGCTAAAAGCATTTTGGACCCGAGAATCTTGGCAAAAAGTTTCTAAGGTGGTCTATCGTAGCCAAACGAATACGATGGGTCCACAACGCGTTTGACTGTGCAGATATTCACGCTCATCAGCATCGTCTCTCCACAGCTGGCCTGCATCTGAGTGACCCGTTGTTACATCAATTACGAAAACGAGTCATTAACCGAAATCTCCTTGTTTCAAAGAGTCAGTACACCAATTATAGATATTTTGGGCCTCTCGGTAGTTGTGGAATCGCTCGGGGTCGGGTCCTTCACGATTCCCGTTTGTGGGGTTCGGGCTGTTGGCCGTGCAGATCTACGGCGCAACAGATTCAGTTATGTCGATCATCGAGAATAAAACATCTATATTCGCATTACGAACCATCTTCAATTTACTGAACACACAGCAATCCAACATTCATCCCCATGTTATCTGATTTGAGCCATGTTCTGGGCAACTCCCAGTATGCCATCTTTTGCGCCATTGCTTTGCTCACAGTCTTCTTCCTGAGGTACTCTTTACTCGATCGTGTTGTAAATTATCCTATTTTGAATCCGAAAAAGCCCCTAGAACTCACTAGAAGTCGTGTCATCAAAGAGTTCATCGGCGATAGCAAAAATGTTCTCACTCAGGGGAGATCTCTATACAAAGACCAGCCCTACAGAGCTTACACAGACTGGGGAGAGGTTGTCATGATACCTCCCCAGTTTATTGATGCTTTGAAAAGTCACAAGCATTTGGATTTTCAAACGCCTGCCCAGGATGTAAGTGCTCCTTCTTGTGATAGCTCGTTATCGTGGTGGCTAATGTGATAGGACTCTCATGGATATGTGCCTGGATTTGAGCCATTCCATTCTGACCCAAACCTTGCTAAAGTCGTGACCAAGTATTTGACAAAGGCCTTGGGTTGGTTCAACTACATCACCTATGCCTTGACCTTCTAACTTTTGTGTTATAGCTAAGTTGACGGCTCCTCTTTCGGAGGAGGCATCGTTGGTATTCCGTCAGGTTCTGACCGATTCAACAGGTATGTAGGCCCATGAACTATCCTTCAACAAGTGACTAACGCCAATATCCTATACCAGAGTGGCATGAGATGTACCCCCAACAAGACATCATCCGTATCGTGTCACGCATGTCGTCAAGAGTATTCATGGGCGAAAGCCTTTGCCGAGATGACGGGTGGGTGAAAGTCGTAGGCGAGTATACTCTGCAGGCCTTCAAAACCGCCGACATCCTGCGGGCGTATCCTCGGTGGTGTCGACCCTTTATCCACTGGCTTTTGCCCTCTTGCCGGGCGGTACGGAAGAAGCTCACCGAGGCACGTCAATGTCTGGAGCCTCATCTCGAACGTCGAAACACTATCAAAGCCGAAGCCATAGCGCAAGGGCAGCCTTCGCCTTTTGATGATTCAATCGAGTGGTTCGAAAAGGAGTACTCGAAGCATGACCCAGCCACTGAACAAATCACGCTTTCACTTGTGGCAATTCACACGACGACCGATTTACTTATGGAGACGCTTTTCAACATCGCTCTTCATCCCGAGTTATTCGAACCCCTCCGTGAAGAACTCGTCGGTGTTTTGAGTACAGAAGGTCTCAAGAAAACAGCCTTGTACAACTTGAAATTGATGGATAGTGTCATTAAAGAGTCGCAAAGACTAAGACCAATCCTTCTAGGTAAGCACATCGCCTTCCATTGCAATTTACCTCTATTAACTTGTCAAGGTGGTTTCAAGAGACAGGCTATGGCAGATATTACCCTTCCCAACGGGGATGTCGTAAAGAAAGGAACCAAGCTCGTGTGTGATACTACACACATGTGGAATTCCCAATACTATGAAGACGCAACAAAATTTGATGGCTATCGCTTCTTGAAAATGCGACAGGCGTCTGAACAGGATAAACATCCGCATCTCGTGAGCACCAGCTATGATCACTTGGGATTCGGACATGGTCTCCACTCATGTCCCGGACGATTTTTTGCCGCTAATGAGATCAAGATTGCATTGTGTCATATGCTTCTCAAGTACGACTGGAAGCTTGCTGAGGGTGTTGTGCCCAGGGCATCGGCGTTTGGAATGATACTTATGCCTGATCAGCAAACAAAGTTATATGTTCGAAGACGCTCTGAAGAATTGGATATTGATTCTCTTGAGTCTTAGAAAGTTGGGGGAAAATTGATGATCTCGTCTCACTCGTGGCCTATTTAAGTAGTAGCTTGTTTATGGAGACACCATACTGAGCAGGCCATAGGCTGTAAAGATATCAATCTAAAGGTGCAATGCTTGTGGGGCTTGATTTCTCTTCACACATTTAGCAATGCTTAAATTTATCGGCGAAGTTGGGTAAATAATCATTGAGTAATCCTTTTCGATTGGGTAGAGATCTCGTCAATCGTGCCGGAGCTGCTGGGGTCGTGATGGTGTAAGAGTGTGGGGCAGGTTCGTGATTGCGACTAGTAAAGCGCGCAATATGGCGAAAGATGAACGAGAATTGCGACAGCAAACATATATGCAGAGTTGTTAGATTGTCATATGATGTCACGGAACAGAAAGCTAACGTGCTCGAATTGGAGGTCCTACGCGCGTAGAAGAATAGCACAAGAACTGGAAATGTTGCACAGAGCGAGAGCTTCAATTGCCCATCACCAACTGCGCTTCAATCGTCAATTCCGATCACGTTCATTTCTACAAAAATGCCCCCCGCAGCCTTAATCAACGGCGCAATTAATGGCTCCAATACTGAAGGGTCTGACCTATCTCACAGCGCTGTGAAGAGTGCACCTATCGAGAAGGTAACCCCAGTCACTCCGACAATACGAAATGAACCGGATGTTGATGAGACATCACCCTACCATAACCCTCGCCTCACACTTATCGACAGGTTCATTGACGAACCACGCCCATTGAGAGTCGGTGTTATTGGAGCCGGTTTAGCTGGCATTACAGCAGGGATCCTGTTACCTGCCAAGGTTCCGGGCATTAAGCTCACAATCTACGAGAAGAACGCCGATATCGTACGTTTTAATGTCTGTTCACTTGTCAAATTATTATACTGACACATCTGTAGGCAGGAACATGGTTCGAAAACGTATATCCCGGTGTCAGATGCGACATCGCATCGCACGTCTACCAGAGCACATTCGCGCCCAAGACAGACTGGTCAGACAAGTACGCACCTGGCCATGAGATCCGCGAATACTGGCAATCCGTCGCACGTAAATTCGACGTCTACAAATACGTCAAGCTCGATACCAGAGTCGAGGGAACAACATGGGATGACGACGAGGGCGTATGGGTCACAAAATTGCGGAATGTGAAGACTGGCGAAGAAGCCTTAGAGAAGAACGAGTTCATCTTGACTAGCATTGGGCGATTTAATGATTGGAAGTTGCCCGACTATCCCGGTATCTCTGAGTATAAAGGCCATCTTCGTCACGCCTCCAACTGGAGCACCGATTTCGACCCAAAGGACAAGACAGTGGCTGTCATTGGCAATGGAGCAAGCGGAATACAGATCACAGCAAATCTGCAGCCCATCGTCAAGCGACTGGATCACTATGCTCGTAACAAAACATGGATTGCAGCCTCTTGGGCCGGCGAAGAACGAAAACTCGAGGCTCAACCATATACTGAGGAAGAGAAAGAGAAATGGGCAGAGGATCCCGATGCATACTTAGCATTCCGAAAACATCTTGAAGGTTTATACTGGACCAGATTCGATTCTTTCTTTAGAAATAGCGAATCTAACCAGAATCTCCGTGAGGCTTTCATCGGCATCATGAAGAAACGCCTTGTGAAGAAGCCAGAGCTTCTTGAGCATATCGTACCTGATTTCTCGCCAAATTGTCGAAGACTTACGCCTGGGCCGGGATATCTTGAAGCCATCACTGAGGACAATGTGGAGTACATTCGTACCCGTATCAAACGCTTCACAGAAACAGGGATAGAGACGGAAGATGGCAAGCAAAGAGACGTTGATGCTATCATTTGCGCGACGGGCGCGAATGTTGATATGGTCCCTGCGTTTCCCATCCGTGCTCATGGACAAGAGTTGGGAGATTTATGGAAGGCTGATGGTGTATACGGCTATCCATACACGTACTTTGGTTTGGGAACACCTGGCTTCCCCAATCTCCTCTTCGTCCACGGTCCTCAAGCAACAGGTCCATCAGGAACGGTCCCCCATAGCGTGGAAACCCAATTAACATACTTCTCAAGAGTTCTCCGCAAAGCATCGCGAGAAGGCATTAAGTCTATCACCCCTTCCAAACAAGCAGCCGATGATTTTGTCGAGTACTCCGACGCCTTCTTCACCAAAACCGTCCTCACAGATCGATGCAGCTCATGGTACAATGGCGGTAGACCCGGTTCTCGAATCCACGGGCTCTGGCCAGGAAGTGCGGGACATATCACAGCTGTAAGACAGGAGCCGAGGTGGGAAGACTGGGAATACAAGTATCTCGGGGAGTCCAAGAATAGGTTTGCACATTATTTGGGGAACGGTTGGACGAGGAGGGAGACGAATGTGGAGGCAGATCAAACGCCGTATCTCAAGAGACCGGATGAGATTGATTTGCGAGACATTCATGAGAAGTGGTGGAGTATTCTATAGATAGAGCTTAGCTTGGTTGAGAATAGATTTTAGGCAGATCTCGTCATAACATGGTTCCACGCACGTAATCAGTGCCTCGCCCGCAATTCCACGTGTAGCAAGCATCTAATCTATCACGATCACACTAATTATCGGAGCCGCTAAACGAACTTGCATTAGTCGTTCAGTGCGGGACATGTCTCGGGAAGTTGATCTCATATTCTCTATGTTCGGCGACTGACACTTCAACAAAATAGCCAAGATATCCATACATTAGCAAGGAATTATATGGTCTCGACCAGGCTAATAACCGATATTCTGGCAAACGCAATGCAGCCACAGACATACGTGTGCGCTAGAAGAGCTATTCAACAAGATGCTGGAATTCGGCAGTTGAGCAAGCGGTGCAGCCAAGGATAGAATTGCGTGCTGGTATCTTCCTGGTTGGTTTCAAGATCGGCATGGAAATATAAATGATGATCTTTGGCCACTACTGCAAACACTTTTTACAGGTGTGTCTCACAGAAAAATAAAAGCAGTCAAGATCTTTTCTTCTAATTTTGATACAATCAATCTTACTGGATTTTGTTAGCGACAGCCAATATGCCGGTGGAAAATCGACATGATGATAGTGAGGTTCCTCCTCCTCCCAAGGACCAACTTCATCCTGGTAAGATCCATCACCAACGTCATGCTTTTGGCTAACGCCGTGCAGTGAAGTGGTATCGCTCCACGTTCTTCAACATAACCATCCTTGGCTTGTGTAACTTGTCTGCCCCGGGTATCTGGACGGCAATGAACTCGCTAGGTGCTGGTGGTGCGGCTTCACCTAAGCTCATCAATGCTGCCAATGCCTTGACATTTTGTCTCATGGTGGTATCTTGTTACTTTTCGAGTGCTATGGTTCGATATATTGGTATCAAGGGAGCTTTGATCTTTGGGACGTATGTTCTCTTCTATCTGGATTCTGTCCCTTTACCTTGCTGATAATTTCTAGTCTTGGGTACGCACCCTATGCAGCTGGCTTGTACACCAACAACCGCTTCGGAACCGAATGGCTCGTCCTTCTCGGTGCTGCGCTCTGCGGTATCTCAGCTGGTGTATTCTGGATGGCAGAAGCAGCCATTGCGATAGCATATCCCGAACCCTGGAACCGCGGTAAAGCTCTGGGATATTGGCTCACCTATCGTCTGTCTGGCCAGATTCTCGGTGGCGCTATCAATCTCGGTCTCAACGCTGACCGTAATGAAGCTGGCAAGGTTTCGTACACGGTATTTCTTGTTTTTATTGCTCTTCAAGCTGCCGGTCCTTTCGTTGCTCTGTTGCTCAGCAAGCCGGATCAGGTTGAGAGGAAGGATGGTGTTAAGGTTAAGCTGTCTATTGATCAGCTACCTGGCTTTGAGCTTAAGGAGACTGCGAGACTGTTCTTTACTAAGAAGTTCCTCCTGATCGTTCTGTTCATTGGACAGGCTGTTTTTGCCGAGTCCGTCTTCTTCACATATCTTGCTTGTAATATTCATCGGCATCGTCATTCCCGAGTGATGCTAACGAGGGTACAGTGTGGTTTTCTGTCCGTTCCCGTGCCCTTGGATCCTTCTTGGGTGGTATTGTCGCAGTCATCGGGGGCAATGTCCTTGGGGTAAGTCCAATAAATTCTTCAAGTGAGCCTTTAGCTGACAAGGTATCTTAACAGTCTTGGCTTGATCGCACAAAAGTCTCTCTAAGGATCCGAACTCGGTCTTCCTTCGCTGTCATTGCAACTCTCCAAGGCGGCTGGTGGATCTGGGCCACGATCTTGGTTTCCAAATTCAGAGACACGAGACCAACATATGATTGGGCCAGCGAAGGCTTTGGGCACTCATTTGCCGTGTTTCTGTTCCTCACTTTGGGCTTCCAACTGAACTACCTGTTTCTGTGAGTAAGAATGCGCATTTTATTACATCCATAACCTAACGATAGTCTCATAGGTATTTCATCATCCACCACCTAGCAGGTACACAAGACGAGATTATTCGCTACTCTGCTCTTCTCCGAGGTACAGAGTCCGCTTGGCAAGCTGTTAGCTACGGTATCACTTCTCTTCCTCTATTCGCAGAGGTTGGTGGAGTGTACTTAAACTTTGCTCTTTGGGCTGTGTCTTTGTTCCCTGCGTGGTTGGTCCTCAGGGAATTTGGCTCTCGTCCAGCTCCCTCGCTGGAAAGCCCCATCCAGGAAGTCGATAGCCAGAATGACGTCTCTAACTCTGGTGAGGAAAGTGATATTAAGAAGTTTTGATTCTTGAGATCAAAATTTGGAGATTTAGAGGAAAGGAGAGTCGGTCTTACAAATAAGACTTGGGATGCTAGAGGTTAGGGTAGTTTCCTGATATTTGAGTTATTATAAATATGTTTTACAAAACAAAGTGATTCATATGGTCTAATTGGTCTTATATATGGAGTTAATATCAATGGGAAGGGTTTAGACATATAATACAAATGTCTGGATCTAATATCCTATCATAAGAATCAAACAAACTAACATGTGAAACACCCATGAGGTATTTCTATTATAAGATCTTGCATAACTTCGCCTCTCAAACTTTGACGGCTTTGATATATAAAAGCCACGTGGGCCTGCATGCCACTCCCAACAGCTCAGAACTTTGACATGAAATTCCGAGCTAAAAAAAAAAAACGTAATAAAATAACCCTGGTAGACTTGCCAGGCCTTTTGTCAGTTCATGGAAGTTCCCCGAAGCTTTGGTACCAAATTGAGGGGTTTGATCGGCGTGGTTCATGAGCAAGACTCAATGATGATTGCGCCATCGATTAGCCCCCAGAAGCACTCATACACGCCAAAGTGTCATATCTCCGGCCTAACGGGATACCCTGTCTAGATCTATCACTTGCATATTTGGCAATGTTCACAAGAATCACGCAATAGTGATTTAGAAACCGAAAGTCGGCACCGATAACCGAAGCGTCATAAAAGAAAGATAACCGAGAACATACACCATTAAACAACAAAGTCAAGCACAACCCAATCAGATCAATTGCTTTGCTGGAAGGAGATACAATGGCGTCTCAAGAAACAGCAGCCCAGAAGGGCAAGAAGAAGAGCCTTATTGTTAATGCTTTTGTCATGATGTGTTGGTCGACTTTATGCCAATGTCAGGAGATATACTGATAAAATTATAGGTAGTGGCCATCAATCACCAGGGCTATGGCGACACCCTGAAGATGAGTCTTGGAAGTTCAAAGACACTGAACATTGGGTCGAGTTGGCTAAGCTTTTAGAAGATGCCAAATTTCACGGC
This sequence comes from Fusarium concolor, assembly GCA_013184415.1. Classification (NCBI taxonomy): domain Eukaryota; kingdom Fungi; phylum Ascomycota; class Sordariomycetes; order Hypocreales; family Nectriaceae; genus Fusarium; species Fusarium concolor. The sequence continues at coordinate 48,216 of JABCJY010000051.1, forward strand.
ATTTTTATCGCTGATGTACTTGGTAAGCTTATCCTAAGAATAAGAGCCAGTGACAACTCTAATACGTGAAGCAGGAGGCTATGATGTATACAAAAAGTCTTTAGAACCTGCTATTATCTCTGGAGCTCAATGGCCTCTCACAGAGCCTCTGGCTGTTATCCCTGCAATGGCTGCTGCGACCAAGAGCATTGGATTTGGTGCTACTGTTTCTGTTACCTACGAGCAGCCTTATCATCTGGCTAGGCGACTATCGACAGTCGATCACCTCACAAAGGGCCGGTGAGTTTCTGATCGCATCTCAGCAGGTTGTGGCTAACTTGTTGAGCAGATTGGGCTGGAACGTAAGAGTTTGGTATCGACAATCCTGATTCATTGCTAATGAGACATGCAGATTGTGACCGGTTACCTTGACTCGGCCGCAAGAAACTTGGGTCATCCAGTGCAGCTAGCCGTAAGACTAAACTCGATGATTTGTCCTTCGTTAAACTGGCCACTTACAACGAGTAGCACGATGAACGATACGCTCAAGCTGAAGAATACATGGAAGTCATGTACAAACTCTTCAACTCATCCTGGCGTGACGATGCTGTCAAACTAGATCGCGAGCGCGGCGTCTATACAGACCCTGCTCTTGTTCGCCAAGTCAACCACAAAGGTAAATATTTCAATGTTCCAGGTCCTCACGTCGTCGATCCTAGCCCGCAGCGTACGCCCCTTCTTCTTCAAGCTGGAGCCAGTAAAGCAGGCAAGGCGTTCGCAGCCCAGCATGCTGAGGCCATCTTTACTTCTGCGCATGCACCTGAAGTGTGTAAGAGGAACATTGCGGAAATACGACAAGTTGCCAAGGAGAAATTCGGACGCGATCCTAGTAGCATCAAGGTCCTCGCTCTCGTGACGCCTATCCTCGGTAGGACTGAGGAGGAGGCGAGGGCTAAGTATGATGAGGCGAGGCAGTATGCATCTACTGAGGGTGCTTTGTCGCTTTTTGGTGGATGGACGGGTATCGACTTGGATCAATATGGCGATGATGAAGAACTTCGGCAAGTTGAGAGTAATGCCGTTAGGTAAGTGACCTTTTTTCATGAAGCAGTAATGTCAACTCACATTTTTCTCAGATCAACTGTCGAGGGTTATGCCAAGTTCTCTCCCGCAAATTCAAAGTGGACGAAACATACCGTTGCCGAACATGTCAGCCTTGGTGGCAACGGTCCTCTATTCGTTGGCACCCCGTCTCAGGTAGCTGATAGTCTTGAAACATGGATCAATGAGGCAGACGTTGATGGCTTCAACTTTGTCAGTCTACAAGCCCCAACTTAGAAATCAACGCTAACATCCAGCAGGGATATGTGCTATTTCCTGGCACTTTCAAGGATATCGTCGATCTCCTGCTTCCCGAACTTCGAGTACGAGGGCTTTTTTGGGACGACTACACGGTTCCTGGTGGGAGTTACCGTGAGAATTTCTATGGTCTCTCTGGCCAGAAGCATCCTCTCGAGGAACATGCTGCTGCCAAGTACAGATGGGCTGCTGGAGTGCCTGCAAGTGAACACGATATCCCCCAGTAGACTCACACGAGGTTTTTCAAGTCAATAAATTACAGCAAAATGAATAGAGAACTTTTCATGACCACATTTCATTGACTTTCAAAACTCTTTTTAAATAAACATCTGGTTACTTGGGCAGTTACATATTTACTTAACAACAAACCCTCCCCTTCGTATGAATGAGTAGTCCCGGTTACATGTCAATCGACGGTTCCCCTGATAACTCGCGTCATGCCCTTGCCCCTTTGTGTTGGTATGTCGGTGGTTGGTGCGCGCAGACTCCTTAAAGTGACAATTGTATATAAGATTATCGAGTGGTTGGCATCTGCAAATCATGGTGATGATCGAGGGGCTTCTGAATCATGATTTTGGTATCTTTGAATCAGATGCTGGGTCCGTAAGAAAACATACAATTCTCGAACCATGATTGCGCCGTTTTGACTGTGCACTAGCATGTGGACTCCATGCTAACTGTTTGATGGGACATAGCTAGTCCGAGCCTCGGAGATCAGGGTGGGCGGCTTCCGATGGATGCTGGCGGGATTGTCCTGGTGACAAAAGAGCATGTTTCAGAGATATTGTGGTCTATTTCCTGTGCTCAAGTTAGCTTTATGAAACATCATCAGTAGGATAAGACAAGGACATCTATGAAGGCAATGAATCACGACAATAAGACCAGAGATTTTGGAACAAGGCTGTTGTATTGATGTTGATAATTATGTTGCCTTTCCAATGAATGGTTGGATAATGATGCAACCCAGGGCCAGCACAAAAAGCCCTCCCAGAGCCCACCTCCGATCATCGTCCAACCTCAACGCAACCTCCCACACCCATGGCTCCCTGACCCCTGAGTCGAACCCACCAGGCTTCGTGCCGGCACCCTCCGACGAACCTCCATCTGAGCTTCTATGGGACGAACGTCCTGGTTAGCCATAAAGATATTAAGCCAAAGGAATAAGGCTGAAACTTACTGAGAGGTCTGATCCGTCGAGGGTTCCGGCACGGTGCCGGCGAGCCCCAGGGATCGAGGGTTGGAATTTGCCCATCGGTGGGAGAGATTGGTGGGTTGGACGAGAGGAGGGGGGTCCTGGTTGGGCTTCTGTGGCTGACCCGGGGCAGACTGCCGTCGTATAGCGAATACTGTACTGTAGGTGTATGTCAGAAACAATGAATCACAGCAGATGTTCGACGGTCTGTGAATCACAGGTAAATTCCAGGCAGAGTAGACTTACCGGATTACCATGATCGCTGTTGTATGAAGAGAAAGAAAAAGGAGAACCAAAAGAGAGTGATGAGATTATGTATATTGATGACTATCAGAATGGGAAAGTGCAAGTCTAGATCGACTAAGTTGAGGAAGCCAGGAACTACAATGATAGAAGATCAAGTATTTCGCCTTCTGGTCTTTCCTTCATACTCGTCTCCTGGACTTGATTCTTTCCTTGAGCCTCCCGTTCCTGCCGCGGCCATGGCCACAGCCCCTTCATGGGAGTATCGCCCAAGATTGCATTTGCCTTAAGTCCATTAGAGGCTGGGTTAAAACAGTAGATCATATTTTCCGTCCCCAGTTTAACATTATACCCATAGCCATAGCAAGTTTTGTCTGCAGAAAGATGCTCGACGCGAAATTTTGAAACCGTATTCAGATCTTGCGAGTAAACCAACAGTTTTCCAGCCCACCTGGGGTCAACAAGAGTGTAGTAGCGATCGGTGTGCCAGGCCTTCTTCTTGGGGCACCAATGGCTCTTGAAACTGCCTTCCAGTACCTGCACATTATTCTCAGTGATGTACAGTCCCTCCTGCATCAACCCAATAATACCTTTAGTCAAGATATTAAGCTCAGCGACCCAGCCATGCTTCAAATCGGGTTCGCCTGGATCCTTTGTTGGAGAATCGTGACCAGAGTTAAATCTGAGGTTCACCAGCCACACTTTTGTAGCGTCGTCGAATCTATCGTAATGAGAAGGGTATTCGTTAGGAGGGGTCACATTGACATCAGCTATTTTGACAGGAGCTGAGAGTTGTTGTTTTGTGAAAAGGTCCTCGGCCTTCGGTTGGGAAGTTCGAGAACTAAAGAAAGAGCTCATGCTGACTGGTACTGTCTGATTGAGCGGAGTCAGATAGAGAAGTTTGTGGTAATGAGAAGAGATGAATTTTTGAAGCAATACCGAAGGGGCTCATGTGTTTATACCTGCATCAGGGAGCTAAGGTTTATTCCATAAAATTTAAAATAAAATAAAAATTGTACTCATGAGTCTTTGCGCGCATTTTCTGTAGTGGCTGTGAAGCTCCACGGAGAAGCTACCTATCTTCGGATAATATTACACTAAACTTTAGGATGAATAGAATAACTTATGATAAACTTTAAGGAAGATCTCAAACTTTAGGATTGTCTTGGTAAGTTCAAACAGGTTTGTTTCCCATATCAGGAATGCATCTGAGTCTCGTTGCAAATACGTGATGGGGTCTAGAGATCCCTTTTGATGCGCAGTGTTTGCAAACTTCTTAGCATATTCGGCTAGTGATATTCGCAGCCGGCTCAAATTGGACAATGACGTCTCGCGCCCCTTAATACATACGATCCATCTGCGCGACTTGACTATTGCGCTCCGGTATGTCCAGACTGATCGATGGATATCGCATCGATCCATATTAGGCCCAGGATATCATCACCTGTGTATAGTGTTTGGCTTGGAGCCTGGCTCTTCCTGAAGTAGACGTATGCGGTGTGCCACTTAAGCTTTCTTAAACAAACTTCACGGTGTCAGTGAATCGTTGGGAATAATTTCATAAAATTTCATCGACCATATTCACAATCGTCTACTGCGGGTAAACAACAGACCGAATTACTGCTTGGCAGTATTTTAACAACTATCCGATTACATTCCAAGTTCGCATTTTATCTTCGCATCAGGCAGCAACTGGTCTTTGCCTTACTACCATTGGATCGTGAACGCCACATATTTTAGGACGCTTTTCCATCGGCAAAACCTCACCAATGATTTCGATGCAAAAACGCCCCATGCCGGATCATCTGTGAGACAGGGCTGAAGCTCAAAATGTACAAAGAAGGGCGTATTCCCCGCGTCAGTCTGGTATTTTCATAAAAAGGCCCTTCTCTATCATAAGTCTATCAAGTTTCTGGAACATCATTGTAGATATCAACCTCTTCGTCACAATGCCTCGCTATATGATCCTCATCAAAGCTTCCCCCACAGCCGAAGACCCAAGCGCTGCAAGCCCTGAGATCTTCCAAGACATGGCAACCTTCAACGAACAACTCCACGCCGCAGGTGTTCTTCTCTCAGCCGATGGTCTGAGCCCTACCAAAGACGGCTATCGTGTCGCGTACTCCAAGGATGGTCCTGCACAGGTCACTAATGGGCCCTTTGACGTTGAGAAAGAAGGCCATGTTTGTGGCTGGTGGATTCTTAAGACAAAAAACGGTGAAGAGGCTGTTAGTTGGGCGAAGAAAATTCCATTTAAAGAGGGAGAGGTTACGGTGAGAAGAATTGCCGAGTTGGAGGATTTTGGGGATACTATCACGGATGATGTGAGGGAGAGAGAGAAGAAACTCGCCGAGGATCTTGAAAAGAGGCAGGAAGGAAAGTCGGGATGAACCAGTCTGTGCACGCAAACTTTTGCTTCCGCCAATGAGTTTTTTTTTGTTCGCTTATACAGAATTTGCTGATGGCCTCACACAACATTGGTAGTAGCCTTGGCCTCCAACATGAATGAAACGGGTATGAGGTTAACTAAGTTTGGCATTGAAATAGGTAATTAAGAAACAAATATCCGACTGATCCAATCAACTCCGTGCTTTGCTATACGACATGTTGAACCCCTCTACTCCTTCCTGGGTTCTATATATGGGTTATATACATCCATTAGACATTCCCTCTTTTACAACAACTAAGGGGCCTCGTGAAGACCACCGGGTCCTTGGTATCCATTCTGCGGCGGGTGAATCCAAGACTGGCCAGCCATTTCAGCTGGGGCCTGAGGAGGCTTATAGTACTCGTGTGCGGGCTGGTTCTGGGTACCTGCAGACATCTCGCTTGGGGGCGCATATCCTCCTGCGGCGGCAGCCGGACCAGAACCCTTGCGGAAATGTCGCCAGAGGAGAAAGCCTGCACCAGCGAGCAGAGCAATACCACCAATTGTTGCACCGACCGCAACACCAGCTACAGCACCAGTGGATAGACCCCCTTCATCTTTGCCAGAAGAGCTGTCTGTTGTTTTTTCGGACGCGGCACCGGTTGTAGTTTCGGAGAGTGTCCCGGTGGAGGAAGAAGGGCTTGGGAGGGCGCTTGTTGGAGGTTGAGTAGCGGATGTTGTCTCGTCTTTGGGCACGGTGACGTTGAAGAAAGCTGAGGTAGCGTGTATGTCGTCTGTGCCGGATTTATATAGGGCGAAGTGGAATACAGCGTCTGTGCCTTTGGGGATATCTGTAGAGAAACCGCCGAAGTTGACGTTCCAAATCATGCTTGTGGATGTAGTGTTTTCTAGTCACAATGTTAGCTGATGACAACATTGGTGAGTCAATAGGCGCGTACCTTTGAGCCCTACGAAGAACTGAGTGCCACCGCCAGCAGGAGGATAGTCCTGCCAGAGCAGAAGATTCGTCATTTCAAGATCCGTCTCCCATTCCACGTTCATACTCTCGCCGACATCGTACGTAGGGTTGTTCTTAAAATTCGAGGAACCAGAGCCTCCAGGGGTCTTGAAAGAGCTGTCCGCAGCGACCTGGGCGGCAAAGCTGCCCAGCAGCACGGTGAAGGGTAAGATAGCGAGCATTATGTCGATATGTGAAACCTCGCAAAGGTTCCAAAGCTTTCAACCTCAGGACGTCTGGGCGAGGCTATCGAAGGTTTTGATTACTCAACACGCGACCGAGAAGATAATCAAGAGAAGAGAAAATAGACAGCAGCAGAAGATGGACAATGGGATTGTCAGTCTGTTTCATCGCTCAGCCCCGGTGGGCGAAGATCCCTGTCTTAGCGTTGAAGCGGAAATTTTGGGGGCCAGGGTATGTCCAGTGAGATGGTGAGAAGATGGTGATAAGGTCCGCTTTCTTACACTCGAGACCACTAGCTCGGATCCTTCTGATACCAAAATTAATTAATGGCGTGGATTTTGAAGCGGAGTTTACAGAGGCCGTGCGAGGCTGGGAAATTGAAGTTTAGTCAGTGGCCAAATGGAGTTGCGTGATGTCGAATGTATCAGACAGATCAATAAGCTGATCCATTTGAGATCGCAAGATGTCGCTATATAGGCATGTCCTCTCCACAACTCAAGCTTATCTTGCAGAGTTAAAGCTTAATAATTCATCTCGTCTGCAAAAATAAACAGGCTAAATTGTCCAAGCCACACTGCCCAGACTAGCCAGGCCCAAATGAAAGCTTAGGCGCCCGATGATCCCTGCGGCCAGTCAGCCTGAGCTTTGTCCGCCATTCCCGGTCTTGGCTTCGGGTAAGGCGTTGCCGGCCGTTATCGTTTCAGTTATGGGATGGATAAGAAGTTCGCAACCTACCCTGAAGCACTTTGGATTAACCGTAGGGTTTCATATCACCTTGAGGCTGTGACATGCGTATCGAGTCGGCCTGCATACTTCAATAAGACTAATGCTTACTATAAAGATAGATGAACTTGTTCATAGTTAGTATGCTTATATGATGGTAGTGGCAACACTTTATCCCCAGAGAATGAGACCCTGATCTTACGGCATCCGGCTATTCGGATAGCTGCTTATGTTGGTTCGGCAAGTGGAATAATAGATTACTCAGACACGATATTATATTGACGTCAAACTACGAAATCATATCCCTCTTGTCGAAACTATCGCTAACTGTCACATCAAACGCTATGAAAACATTGTGATTATAAGCTCAGAGATGAGACCTCAACGAGTCCTGGCCCTCTGCCTCACGATCCTTCTCCCCCAAGATCTCACGAACAAGAGCCCTTCCAGCCGCCCGTCCCGAGAAAATGCATCCTCCCACAAACGTTCCCTCAAGAGAGCTATACCCGTGGACACCTCCACCACCAAAGCCCGCAACTTCACCAGCTGCATATAGCCCAGGAAACGGAGTGCCATCTGCTCGCATGACATTGCTATCCAGGTTTGTCTCAATGCCGCCTAGTGTCTTGCGCGTGAGAAGATTCATCTGCACTGCTATCAACGGGCCATGAGCCTTGTCTAGAAGCCGATGAGGCGGCGCAACGCGGCTCCGACGATCGGGCCAGTATGTTCTCGCATTGTTGATGAGCATTGCTTGTCCGTCCTTGGAGTATGGGTTGTTCATCTGGCCATCTCGCGCTTCAACAACCTCTTTGATAGCGTCAAACTCTAATAATGGGCCGTTCCGTTTCTTGGCGAGTTCGTTCATACCAGCTACTAAATCCTCAAGATTATCACGAACGATGAAATCCTTGCCGTGCTTTTGAAAGTTTTGTACAGGGATAGTACCTTTCTTGCCGAAGACTCTGGTGAGAAGCAGCCAGATACTCTTATTCGTCACGTCAGGGTTCTGTTCCGAGCCCGAAAGGGCGAATTCGCGCGCGATGATGCTCTGGTCGAGAATGAACCATGTGTAGTCATAGCCTGTGCTGCAGATATACTTGAGCGTGGCGAGTGTATCCGAACCTGGGTAAAGGAATGGCGGAAGGCGTTTGCCAGTTGCATCAAGCCAAAGAGACGAAGGAGCTGGCAGAACTCGGATACCATGATCTGGCCAAATGGGATTCCAGTTCTGAAGACCTTCGGTGTAGTGCCACATTCGATCGCGGTTGATAACGTTGGCGCCGGCAGACTCGGATATACCAATCATTCGTCCATCAACGTGCGCAGGCACACCAACAACGAAGTTTTCTGGCACTTTGGGACCTAATCTGTCAACAGGCCATGCAGCCTTGACAGCATCGACATTTCCTCCAATGCCGCCCGAGGAAACAACAACTGCTGACCCGTAAATTTCGAACTTGTCCTTCTCGACTCGCGATGACTTGATACCACGCGCAGCATCGTCGTCTTCCAAAATCGTTCCTCTAATTCCAACAGCTCGACCGCCATCGTCGATGATCAATTCATCAACTCTGTGTCTGAACTTGAAGCTCACGATGCCTTTCTCTGCAGCCTTCTTGACAGGGTCAGCAAACACCTTGACAACTTCTGGCCCCGTTCCCCAGCTGATATGGAATCTCGGCACAGAATTTCCGTGACCAGTCGCGGATCCGTCACCTCTCTCAGCCCATCCCACATTCATCAAGAACCCAAGACCTCTCGCCTTGACATAATCCTCCATCTCATCGGTGGCAAAGTCCACGAAAGCCTTGGCCCACTTACGGGGCCAATGATCCTCAACTTCCCGATCAAACCTCGCTGAACCCATCCAATCTCGCATAGCCAATTCCCTCGAATCTTTAATGCCCATTCTTCGCTGATACGAAGAATCGACCATAAAAACACCACCAAGCGACCAAAAAGCTTGCCCGCCGATGTTGTTTTCATTTTCTTGGTCGACCAGCAAAACGGGGATTTTACGCTCAGATAGTTCAAAGGCTGCAACGAGGCCAGCGAGACCTGCGCCTACAATTATGACGGGTTGTTTTTCTTGTGATGACATTATGAAAAGTGAGATGTTGATGAAGAATAAAGAAAAACGAGAGGCAGAGATCGAGAATAAGAATACGGACGTTCGGGACGCGCGGGGTTGATCAGCCTGAATAAAGTTACCAAGACCCTAGTTTATGCCTCGGTTCGCACAGGACAAGACGTGACTGGCGCCAAGCCACAGTTGCAGACAAGGAATGTAAGACAAGAATAAGACAACAAGATGATATGACGGCACTACACACGTGTGCGACGGCTGGATATCACAGGAATCAGCTAGATATAAAGTTCACTTGATCTCATTCATCAATTGCACGTATTTACTGCCTCAGGATATTCCAAAAATCAAATCAACGCCGGCACTTCTAAATATCAAACATGCTCCGTGTAATCATATATCTTAGCTCAGATCGGGAGTCCGAGGTCAGGCTTCTTGCTCTGTTCGATCTTCTCCTTCTTTTCCTCCTCGGATAGTTTATCCCACGCAGCGACGTTTTCATCCCAAAGTCTCACGCACTCAACGTTCCAGTTGCAGTCCTCAACTTGGCCATATGCCGGATGGCTGAAACGAGGATGCTTGCTTGGCCAGTTGGATGCATGGTAGTGATGCTTGACCAAAGCACCTCGAGAGTCGTGGTTACCAGAGTCCGAGTGGCCTTGTCCAGCGCAGAAGGCTTCGACGTCTAGAACAAGAACTCGACCGACAACTTTGGACTCGTCCATGTTATGGAACATATCCCAAGTAACCTTTCCACCTCGATGGTTCTGGTTCATCTGCTCTAGCAGAGCTCCAGTAAAGGCAGAAGGTCCTGTTCCGCTAATGACTTGGTCAAAGGTGAGCTCGATATCACCGAGTGAGACCTTTTGCTTTTTGGCCTCTTTCTTAAGCCAAACCATGATATGTTCGATGAGATGTATCATGACGGGCTGACGAGGCTTTGCAATGATAGTCCATTGACAGAATGATTTGGATTTCTTGCCCAAAATCGGATGGTCGCTGAACTCAGGCTGATCAATCTCAACGCCGACGATTAAATCAATGTCTCGCGAGTCGTATCGTTCTGGGATGAAACGATGCACAGGTCTTAGCGCTTCGACATCAATGTCTGCATAGACACCACCTTGGGCATACATGATCATGTATCTCAAGAGGTCAGCCTTGATAATGTGCAAATTGATACTCTTGTAGAATTGGACGATATCCGGTCGGTTTATCGCACTCCCCGCGCCAAAGTGTTCCTCCACAAACGACAGCTCATTATCGTCCGTCAAGACTTCATATCGCATTCCAGGGTTCTTTGCAACCCACGTCCGCGAAGTAAGCAAGTCTCGATCCTCAAAGTTTAGAGGATCGACTTTCCACGTTTGCCAGATCTTTTGTGGAAACGAGCTAAAACGCGACGGTGTTGCGACAATCTTTTTCTCTGATCGAAACACGCCGAGGGGACTGGGTATGGAATAGAAAATGTCGAAGTTGAGGATAATGAAGAGCATAATGACGCATGCTATGTATAGCGGTAAACATCTTTGCATTTGGGCTGGGACTTTGTTTCTGAACTTTGCTGTTGAGGCTGCCAGAGTTGGCGAGCCCAATGGAGTGCCCATCTTGTTGTCGTAATTGTCGGTCTTGGTGACGGTCCACTCAACGGTGGTAGGAGGGATACGAAGATTGGATGGGATGTTTCGTCGAGGGCCACTCGCCATGACCAGGAGAGATTTACAGGAAAGAAGCAGTCTGCAGTCAATGCAGAAGAGACATTCAAGGTAGCTTTCTGCAACAGAGATGTACAATGCAACTGAGCCCTAGACCCTTATGTGGAACTCAACCAAGCTTTTACCAAGAAACCTGGACACTTAACGACGAGCTTTTCTTATCAAATAACTACCCTGACGGAAGAGGACCGAGTAACGGACAGTGGAAAGACGCCGCTGACCCCATGTGATTGCAGTGCATCTCAGCAGGGAACGCTGCTAGCTTAGATGATAACTTCCAAGAAGGGCAGCTCCTCCGTGGGGAGGTGATCCCGGAGGTGGGTAAGGGTCTGTGGTTACGAGGTTCGTGCCTCCGGGGGATGTGCATGGGGTAATTAACTGGCCAGGCCGGGTTATTGCGGGCGGCGCATAAGATGACCTGTAGGATGAGTTCATTGAGTTGTAGTCGACGTCGAAAAGGTTCAGCTATATATTAGCAGGGCTATCCAGGAATAGACAGCACAGGTGTATAAACTGTAATTGGTAGCTGAAACACAGAATGTTAGCCATTGTGGCTTTAAGTGTTCCTTGCAGAAGTCTAACACCCTCCTTCGAGAGTCATGCCCATCCCGTAGAGGTCAAGTCTTGGCTTGTGATCTGGGGAGTGAGCCTCGGATATAACCCCTGTCCTAGCTAGATCCCCGCACCCTCTGGTCCCCATTCAAGGCCCTTATCGAATCGAACAAGCTTTTGCCCCAACCCCAGGTCCCGCAGCCAATGCCAGTTGAGCGAATGGATTCTTTAACGCAGTTGGTTGAGCTAATTACACGATGTGGCTGCCGAAGTCCCGTGCGGTGGCCGCCGTTAACATCACTTCTGAGGCCCTTCTACGGAAGGATTCTGAGAGGGTATGCAGCGATACCCTTGCAATCACCGAGTTGGAACGTCATGAGAGTATTTTGACGGAGTATGTCGCATCGAGATTTCGAAATGAGGCGATGATTTTCTTCATGGTTGGTCTCGTCTCCGCACTTCGGACGCACCAAAAGTTCCGCGTCCTGACTCTTGACCCTGCTTTGCGATAATTAACTCCGTTCTCAGCGCCTTATATGTCATATTCTTACACATGCTTGCAATTTCCTCCTCGGCTTGTGATTCTTAGTTTGTGCTTTTCTCCGACTTGCATATCGGCAGTGCGGAGTACATCAGGCTCACGTCTTCAACATCAAATTGATTGAACAAGATCTTTGCATCGAAGCCAAGACTTCTGTTCAATCGTCTCAAACTTCAACATGTCGCCTCGAACAAGTGGTCTCCTTGACAGCGACGACTGGGACGAAGTCAAGACTGACTCCAGCCCAGACTGGTCGCTCACAAAGCCATACACAAACTGGAAGCCAGCTGCAGCAGGCGGCAAATTAAAACACATCATCAACACCATCAGAGCCGCCATTAGGGCCAGAACACGGCCCGTGGAGAATCTTCGTCCAACTGCTTATCTGGACGGCCTTCGAGGCTTTGCCGCTCTTTTGGTGTATTTCCATCACCATGAACTTTGGGCACATGGCATCTCTGATCAGAACCGCGTATTTGAGAACTCATTTGGTTTTGAGGGGAAATATTATTTCTGCACATTCCCCTTCATCCGCCATTTCTTCACTGGTGGTCATTATGCCGTTTCGACATTCTTCATCATCTCAGGCTACGTTCTATCACTCAAGCCAATGGGTCTCATCCAAGCTGGAGAATATGTGAAATTGGGCGATGTCTTAGCATCATCGCTTTTCAGACGTTGGATTCGCCTCTTTCTACCTCTTATTCTCGCTATGCTTGTTTACATCACATACCTACACGTCTTTGGCGTCTGGACACGGATTATGACCAAGCAAAGAACCTGGTATGACGAACTTTGGGCGTTTTACTATGAGTTCAAGAACTTTAGCTTTGTCTTCAAAGAGGGCGGCGAGCCATGGCTGTCTTATAATCGTCACCTGTGGTCTATCCCCATTGAATTCAAAGGCTCCATCGTCATTTTTACAGCACAGATGGCATTTTCACGACTCTCGAGGAATGGACGCCTTTGGTGCGAGATGGGCCTTATCTTTTACTTCATGTATATCTCCGACGGCTCATTCTATTCCATGTTCATGGCTGGGATGCTTCTATGCGACTTGGACCTTCTCGCCTCAAAGGGAGAACTTCCCCGCTGGATGGCACGACTTGAACCCGCAAAGGAGTTCATTTTTTATCATCTCCTTGTCTTCAGCCTCTTCCTGGGTGGAGTTCCCTCTGAGAATCGCGACGTCGAGCAACTTGCCAAGAACCGGGGCTTCTACTATCTCTCGTGGTTTAAACCCCAGGCAGTCTTTGACTATAAGTGGTTCTACCTCTTCTTTGCAGCTGTCTTTCTCGTTGCATCTATCCCTCGCATCTTTTGGCTCAAAGGTTTCTTTGAGACCAGATTCTGCCAGTGGCTTGGACGCATCTCTTTCGCCCTGTATCTCGTCCACGGTCCAGTGCTCTGGACTATAGGTGAAAGACTTTTCGTGGCTGTGGGATGGCAGAACGAAGAGATCATGAAGAACATTCCCCATTGGGCAAACAAGCTGGCCCTCCCAAGATCAGGACCGTTGGGCTTGGAGATCTCGTTTCTCCTACCTCAACTGATACTTGTGCCCTTGACATTTGGGCTAGCAGATTTTGTGACGAGGACCATCGACACACCCAGCGTTAAGTTTGCATCATGGTTTTATAAGAAGGCTTTGGGGGACCCAATGAGCAAGCAGGCCAGAGCGTAGTATAGATCTTGATGCAGAATAAATCAAGCTTAATTTCTTGGTAACATCACATGTGTCATTACCATACCTTGCCGTGATAATCTTAGCTGTGCCGCTATTGTACTACTAGATCTCAAGATATCTGTCCTTAAACCTCTGTCAGATTAGATCAGATCTTCTCATCTGGGGATAGAGTCATGCTTTTTGCTTGTGACCCTCGGCACACCACCAGATATCGGAGACGACAACACACTCAATCTCAGATATGCTGCCTTCTCCGCCGGGTCTCTTCGTATTTCCCCAGTCATCATCTCAACCCCAACCTCTTGATTACGCTAATCCCCAGCTCCCGCTGGCTAAGATCTGCACACCTCCGCGATCAGAAATGGTGCCCCCTGTTCAGGAACATGCGCCGTTTACTAGCGCAGTGCGGCACCCCGCAAAAGTACCTGAGGAGCCTCGGCATGCATATGATAATGTGTCGACGTCGAATTGCAACCTTGAATGCCACATTCTGCCAAGGCAGAGCCCATAAGCAACCTTCAGCTGGCCAAGGCCCTGAGATTATAATTGGTCTTTCGATCAAAGGCAACTGCCGTTGTGACATGTCTCTTCGCATTTATTGCTCACATGTTATCTCCACTGCGTGCGTGAATAATCTCAGCTCCTCTTTCGATCTTCCCGGTCCCCTGCTCTCGTGCTCTCGGAGTGTGGCTCGAATGGGAATAGTTAAATGACGTACGGCACGGTTGCATTTGCAATCCAAGCTGCACATATGCAGTCGCCCAAGGGCTTCACTGCACCCCTCGCCAAACTCGATTCTCTCCCACATTCGTTTTTCCAATTGCATGCTTCAAGATGCTCGTCCGAGACTCAAGGAAGTTGGTTCTGTTTGTCGTTCCAGTCTTGCTTCTCATTGTCTTCGCTCTCAAACTCTATCTTGATCCAGCAGCCTTCCCAGCTGGTGTTAAAGAATGGGTTCCATCACAACTGAAGAAGTCATCAGACGATGGTCAGGAACTTCTAGCTGACGAGGAGCCACCCCCTGCGCAATCACCGGCACCTCAGTCAACAACTGCTGCCAAGACAGATGTTTCAGAAAACAAACCGTTTGGCAATGGCATCATCCCCCAAGACATAAGTACAACACACAATGAAGTCTTCTCAGTATCTACCAAAGACAAGAAATTCTTTGAGATCGACTTTAAAGACTTCCATGCCCTTAACGCCAATATTATCCCCCATCCTACTCTTGACAACACATGGGTTGTTGTAGCTCAATGGTCCCAAGACGGCGGCAATTCACTCTGGTTCGCCGAGATTGTTTGCAATGCTGCTTTCCAAGATGATGTCCTTCGATGCATTGACGCACCGACTACTCTCCCTGTCACTGCGACTGTAGGCAGAGACAAATGTGAAGGCGACATGGCATATTTCAGTATGAACATGGGCCCTCACGATGCACGCGTCTTTTTTGGGCCCGAGAAGCCTTACACTACTTATGGTTCAAATTCCATGTTCACTTGCTTTGGTCAGTTCCTGCAGGATTTCCGCACGCTTATCAACTGGCGGGGCGATATGTCGAATCTGAGCGAGTTCAGAGTCGGCACTGAACTTCAGAGACCACTGCCTTGGAATCTCGTGGAGAAGAATTGGTTTCTTTTCTGGGACTCTAATGGGAACATGTATACCCACTACGATATCACGCCCAAGAGGACTTTTGCTCAAATGAATCCCGATGGTTTAGCCGGTCCTGATCTTGCACCAGCAGCAATGGGCGACGAGCAATGTCTCGCCAAGTATCTCCCCAAGCTCACAACCAACCTCGAGTCAATCCACCAAGCCACCAATTCCCTCAAAATCACCATGTGTCGTCGAGACGAACCAGGTTGTGTTCCTGACGATAGCAACACTTTCATCATGGTGATATTCCAACATAAATCCTATTTCAACTACCACAGCGTTTACGAGCCATATGTCATGTTATTTAAGCAACAGGCTCCTTTTGAAATTCATGCCATGTCCAGAAAGCCAATTTGGATACATGGCCGGAAGAAGTATCCTGAGAAGGAGACTTCGGATATGTTTTATGTGACTTCAATGAGTTGGAAGAGTCGAGAGCAGAAGTACCATGGATTCATTGGTGATGAGATGTTCATTGGGTTCGGAATCGAGGATGCGAGAACAGCTGGAATTGATGTACGTGCCGAGGACATCTTGAAGGATATGGGACTATGTTTCGAGGGACAGCAGACACGTATTTAAATTAGTGATATGAGGATTGGATAATGTTAATGACTTGTAAACAGCCACTCGCACGAACCGACCATGACCATCGCTGGGTACAGTTCTGTACTTTTGTCAAGTTGACTATCTTAAACGCGGATAGGCCCCAAGAACGGCTTGTCCGCCTGTATGAACAAATAGAACTTTCTTTCCTTCAAACCCACCTTCGTTCACGGTATGCAGCAGCCCAGTAATAGCCTTGCCTGTATAAACAGGGTCAGTGAGGATGCCTTCCGCTCTTGCCAAGTCCTTCATCCCCTGTGCTGTAACGTCATTAAGTTGTCCGTATCCTTCACCGATATAAGACGTATTGATCTCAAAGTCGTCTGTGGTAATCTCATCTGGCGATACGCCAATCTTGGATGCTGCGTTCTTGGCTATGTCCAACACCAATTTCACAACATCGTCCTTATTCGAATGCAATACCGAGAATCCAATCAGATGTTTCTTGGACTTCAGAATTCCCTCCTTCTGGGCGAGCTTGAGTCCTGCGATCATGCCCCCTATCGTGGAGCATGAGCCTGCAACCAGAGCGATAACATCAAATGTTACGTCGAGCTTCGTTTCCTGCTCTAGAAGCTCAAATGCCCAACGAGCGTAGCCCAAGCCCCCAAGAGGATGGGTGCTTGCTCCTGGAGGAATCGAATACGGTTTCTGTCCTCGTTCCTTGAGGATTTTGATCACATCCTCTTCGCTGGTGTCGACAGGAAAGGTTTCAGCACCCAAGATATCATTCGCTTGGATGTTACCCAAGTACTTATACTCAGCGTCGTTAGAAGCAACACGATCGGCTGGATAAAGAGCAACCTTGAATGTCAATTAGCCCGCGCCTTGACGTGATATTGTGCACTCACTTTGAGGCCAAGTCGAGCAGCAGCCGCAGAAGTCTGGCACATATGATTCGACTGAATTCCCCCCGTCGTCACAAGAGTATTAGCACCCTGTGCGAGAGCATCTGCTAGCACATATTCGAGCTTCCGGACTTTATTGCCCGCGAATGCAAGGCCAGAATTGCGGTCTTCGCGAGCTATCCATAAATCTGCCCTGCCAGGTATGGATGCGGATAGTCGTGATAAGGGCTCTATGTCAGATGGGCGGTCGAATAGCAATTGGACGCGGGGAATATCTCTAAACGGTGAAGGAAGGTTGACCATAGTGCTGATTTGCTGCTGTTAAACCTTATCTGACATCGATATCAACGAGATAGATCAAGATAGCCTGTTAATATTTTCGGCGAGGAGGTAGATCGTAGCTTTTCCGTAAGGTTTTCAAGATAAATACAGCCATTGAAAGGGCGCAACTTTGACATTGATGCATTATTAAGCATGCATGGGTAGCAATCATGTAAATCAAGGATAGCTTTAGAAAATGACGTAGGGTAAGCAGCAGCAGCTTGACATGGGACTCAACTCATGAGAGTCAAAACAAATTAATCTAATCATCATATCTTTTTTCAACGGGATATATCACGTATGATAATACTTTTTTCTAGATTTCCTCTATACAATTTGAACATCATCATTGGTGTGAACCAGAAGATACGGTTCCCATGACTTTATCAAGGGCGTTTATCAGGTTCATCATATGTGCAATGAGTGATTTGTCTCAAGATATTTGATCTAAAATTTCGTCCCCTTTACTGTCCACTTTCTCTAATTCAATTATCCAAGAGGCATTGGCAACCATGGGAATCAAGATACGAATAAGAAGCATACCGAATTTGTGGAGGAATTAGTCAACCCCATCTGACCGCTGTCAATTACCGCTTTCGGTAACCCACAGCGAAGCTTGAGGCTATCGATCCAGAGAACAGCAGCTGACCAATGACGTGAATAGTCTCGACGCTAATGCGTTGGAGTCTTGGCTCACTGATACAGTTTAGACTCGTTATAAGCGTAGATATTCCCGTGGCCAATCTGGATCAACTCCCAACCAACTATGACTCTTTTCCATTTCTTAGCACGACATAAATTCGGAAAATAAGACTTAGAACCGGGATAAGAAGACACAAAGCCGGTAGCTCTACAATTGAATTCGGGTAATGGAACCTTCGGGGCCCGTGGAGGCTTTCCGAGGCCGAGTGATTCCCACTCACAGAGCCCCTCTACTGGCCCTCGCCGAAGTGCAAGCTTCCAGACGGTATGAGTTACTGTGGTTGGTCTAGTCGTGATGGATGCACCCTTTCTTGGCATCCCCGCAAGTTTAATTATATAAAAATGCAAAACTATATCAAGGCCAAGTCTCAGCACCTCGGATTGACCTGTGGCCTTTCAGTTTCATACACGTTTCTTGGGTCAAAGTTTTGTTCAGTTCTGAATGCCGATCATGCGACCTCGGCCAACCCCCCCAGGCATGGAACATCACGTCTCTGGTCAATCCAACAAGCCTCTGTCGCGTCCGGCGCATGCTTTACCAGCTGGCAAAGTGGTCCAAGAACTTAGAACGACACCAACTACTGGATTGACTTCTGCTGAAGCACCACAGCGACATGAAGAGTATGGGCCGAACGATTTGGGCGAAGAAGAAGGAGTTAAGCCTATCAAGATCTTCATCGCCCAAATCTGGAATTGCATGACCTTGGTAATTGACCAACCAATCCTACCCTGTTAAAGTTACTTACTTGTGCAGGTGTTGATTCTAGCTCTTGCTGCCAGTTTCAGCATCCAAGCCTGGATCGAAGGCGGTGCCCTTGCGCTCATTATCTTACTCAACATCATCATAGGCTTCTTTCAAGACCTACAAGCCGCTCGAACCGTCCACTCCTTGAAGTCCCTTAGCAAGCCCACGGCGAACGTATTCCGAGATGGGAAAACAATAACAGTGCAAACAAGCGAAATCGTACCAGGCGATATCATCGATCTTAAGATGGGCGACTCTGTACCTGCTGATATACGCCTTCTCGAGGTTTCAAACTTTGAGACCAACGAAGCATTGCTCACAGGAGAGTCTTTACCAGTGCGCAAGAATCCTACGATGCAATTTGCGGATGACACGGGGCCTGGCGATCGCCTCAACGTCTGCTATAGTTCCACAATTGTTACAAAAGGCCGTGGCAAGGGTGTTGTCTTTGCTACTGGCGCTTATACCGAGATCGGTGCTATTGCAGCTGCATTAAAAAATACTGGGCGAAAGAAACGAGAAGTCAAGCGCGACGAAGACGGAAAAGCGTCGATTGGTGCGCATGCTACCAAATGGCTCCTTACCACTTCGGACATTATTGGAGAGTTTCTTGGTGTTAACGTGGGGACTCCGTTGCAGCGAAAGCTCTCGCAGCTATTTCTTTATGTCTTCGGTTTCGCGGTAGTTTGTGCCATTATCGTCTTGGCTGCAAATGGATTCGACGCCCGAAAGGATGTTATTATATATGCTGTTGCGACAGCTGTGGGAACGCTCCCCGTCTCCCTGATCTTGGTCTTAACTATTACAATGGCAGCTGGAACCAAGCAGATGGTAAGCCGAAAGGTTGTCGTAAGGAACATGCAGAGCTTGGAAGCACTCGGAGGAGTCACCAGTAAGTAACCTCCGCGGCCTGGCGTGCTATGATTAGATTGCTAATGGGGCGACTAGATATCTGCTCAGACAAGACAGGTACCCTGACTCAAGGAAAGATGGTAGTTAGAATGGCCTGGCTTCCTGGTCACGGTACTTACTCAGTGGAGCCTACGAGCGAACCCTACAACCCTCTGGCAGGCGACATCGATTTCACTCCCCTTCAACCAGCAAATTTGCCTCCACCAGACGAAGATGCAAAGTCTCAAACTATCAGCCCCCAAGAAGAGCCCAACACCAACGAAGGACTCAAACACTATCTTGACATCGCATCACTAGCCAACCTAGCCGTCGTCGAGAAAGGAAGCAAAGACGGCGGACCCGAAGAGTGGCTTGTACAAGGCGACCCTACGGAGATTGCTATCCAGGTCTTCGTGACTCGCTTCAACTGGAATCGCATGTCTCTTTCCTCTGGTTCAAACCCTCGGTGGAAGCAGCTCGCCGAGTTCCCCTTTGACTCAGAAGTTAAGAAGATGTCTGTTATCTTTCAAGATACTACCGCCAACGAGACGCACATTTTTACCAAGGGTGCAGTTGAGCGAGTCCTTGACACCTGTGCATCAATGGAAGTCTCTGGAGAGATCAAGCCCCTCGACAAATCGGCACATCAATCCATCTTGCAAAACATGGAGGCTTTCGCGCGTCTTGGTCTTCGGGTTCTCGCTCTCGCAAGCCGATCTCCTGTGACTGGTCTCCCTACAGATCTATCTTCAGCCATGAACCGAACCGAATTCGAAAGGGACCTTGTGTTCCGCGGCCTGATTGGTATTTACGATCCTCCCCGACCTGAAACCCGTGACAGTGTGCAAATGTGCCAAAAAGCAGGCATTAGCGTTCACATGCTCACTGGAGACCATCCTGAGACTGCCCGAGCCATTGCGGCTGAAGTTTCCATCATCCCATCCTCTGAACGGATGAAGATGATCAGAGGAGATATCGCAGATACAATGGTCATGGCAGCCCATGAATTTGATCACCTCTCAGATGCTGATCTTGATGCCATGTCTCAGCTACCACTTGTCGTAGCCCGTTGCTCTCCCACCACCAAAGTCCGCATGATCGAAGCTTTGCACCGTCGCGGTGGCTACGTTGCCATGACAGGCGATGGGGTCAATGACAGTCCAAGCTTGAAGCATGCTGATGTTGGTATCGCTATGGGTCTCAACGGATCAGACGTTGCGAAGGAGTCTTCTGATATTATCCTCACTGACGATAACTTTGCATCAATCCTCAATGCCATTGAAGAGGGTCGTCGAATCTTCGATAATATTCAGAAATTCATCCTCCATGTCCTTGCTGCTAATGTTGCTTTTGTTATCTCTCTTTTGGTCGGGTTAGCATTTAAGGATGATAGCGGTGTTTCTGTCTTTGTTCTGACCCCAGTTGAGATTATTTGGATGCTGCTTGTTGCTGGAGCGTTTACTGAAACGGGTCTTGGATTTGAGCAAGCAAGTCCAGATATTCTTCGGCGACCCCCTCATAGTGTAAGTCGGCTCTGTGTTTCCTCTCTGTGACGTGAATCCATGAGCATCCGCTAACTTCTCCAATAGCTCAAATACGGTGTTTTTACTCCTGAATTTCTCGTCGATCTAATAGTCTACGGTATCCTCATGCTCATCAGCATTCTCGGCTCGTCTGTCGTCGTCCTCTACGGCTTCAACAAACAGGGCCTAGGACATGACTGCAACAGCAAATATTCCGAGTCTTGCGAAACCGTCTTTGCCGCCAGAGCAACTGTTTTCACAACCATGACATGGGACTTCTTGCTCTTCGCCTGGCAACTCGTCGACTTCCGCCGCTCATTCTTCGCCGAGATTTTCGAAAAGGGAGGAAGTTTCAAGGCCTGGACAAAGCGTCTCTGGAAGAACCCCTTTCTGTTCTGGTCTGTCACACTCAGCACTGTTCTCATCCCACCTACCATTTACATCCCCAAACTCAACCACATAGTATTTATGCATACTGCCATTACCTGGGAGTGGGGTGTTATCTTCATTGCAGTTGGTGTTTTCTTTGCCGGAGCGGAGGGGTACAAATGGCTTAAGCGAGTCTATTTCCGCCGTACAGTCGCGAAAGAGTTTCGAAAGGAAATCAGCGATGTCGAGCTTTATGTCTTTGGTCGATACATGGAGGGCTTTGAGACTGGTAGCGAGTCGAACGGTGATGTTGGTCAAAAATGCTAGAGGTCTAATGAGTATGAGTATATAGAGGGTTATTCCATAGAAAGGAAAGAAAATGTTTATTTGTTCATTATATACACACCGCCCAAGAAAGACGTGTCCTCGAGACAGCTCATAAGACCTTTCCTCTCTTCCTCAAGCTCCACTTGAGAACATCTGTTCTCAGCTGTTTCAATATCTACCAATACGGCATGATGCTTATCGCGGACAAGGAAGTTGAACCTATTAGTGTCCCCCAACCTGATACCGAGTTTGTGCAGATTTCTCAGAGCCTTCTCGCATCCTTTGACATCTTTTAGTTCCGCTGGCCTTGAATCCTCGAAAAACTCAGTGACAAACCCGATTACACAGCCGTTTTTACCCTCCGTAATATGGCCGAGAAACTTAGGACCAACATCGCTGTCTTAAAGCCACTGGTATGCAGTAGTTTCAGCCTCGATGTAAGGAATTTCCCAAGCCTAATAAGTAAGTTTGACAAGTACGGATTCGCCACCGTTCAGTACAGGGTGTTTTGAGACGTGAACCCCTTGCCTTAAGCGTTCTTGTCGGGTAAAGTCTATTTCATTAAACCTCAATGGATACCAGCAAATTTTCACTCCAGGAAGCTCGACTATCTCGGTTTTGACAAATGCCGCTTTCCCTGTCACGGGATCCCTCGACACATAGGCCTGATTCCAGTCTCCAGTTAGAAACAGGGGAAACAGTTCGCCAAAGAGGACAGGCTCAAAAGTTCAGTCTTCTTCAGCCCCGAGAAACGTGCCAGGCTCCATAATAACATATTTTGCATAATGACTGTCTATAACAAAGCGATAATCGCTCTTATCAATGTCGTCCCCATCAACGAGGCAAGCAACGATTTTGACGTTGGAGTTTCTCCGAGAGGTCTCCATTGTTAGAAAGTAGAGTCGATGTTGGCTCAGGATGACTGCCGAGCAGTAAGAGGATGGATTGAGTATTTTAGAATTTCGAGAGACATGATGCAGGAGGTGTAGCCAATTAAAAGTCCTTATCACCCGCCGTGGTAGGTAGTTGGCTAGAGTCAAAAGGCTCTTGGTATATGTTCCTGATTACAGGCCAAAACTGTCTGCTATCTATTCGCACAAAGATTTCTTCATTCTGGCCAAACTCTACGGGGGCTGCGTATCATAATAGTCCGTGCTTTGGAATCACATGTAAAAGGACTGCTGTCAGTTATCTTGATCCGGTAATTAGCGTTTGACAAACCAGATGGTGAGTTTTTTTCTGATGCGGTTTCGCTAGTATTATGCACAATTAAACGTGGCATATTTGAAATAGTTATAGTTCACCTCCCCTCTTATGAGATCTGATATGTTTAGACTTTGATAGCTCCTTTTATTCTCGGATCAAACTCTCTCCAACTATGTGTATTTCTTCATTTGGTAGGTGTTTATATCGAAGTCTGCCCAGCTGACGATAATAATATGCGGAGACACGCAGCACTAACTATTCCAGGCATGGATTGTAGACCTCGCCAGGAATTGCTCCGCTTAAGCCGAGAACACAGCCTTAGCATTCAGGCAGCAATCTGTCAACCTTGATTTGTCGACATTCCCCAGCGGGCTTCGGAGTTTACAAAATCAACCAAACATCTTACAAACCAAGAACCAGGATCCCAGGATCAACAAAACTATAACCATTTCTACCAACAACGAGGCCTACACGACGTGCTATTGTTTTTGTCTCTTTTTTTCTTTTCTTTGAGCGACTCTGTTTCTGGTTGTCTTAATAAGCAAGGAGCCAAGGCTACAAATTGAGGCCTCGTCTCACATATCTTATCCGATGTCAACTTCGCCCCCCGACAGCGACAGTGTTTCAACAACCAGCGCCCATGTAGCCAAGAAGGCCTGTCATAGCTGTCGCCGCGCGAGATTGCGCTGCGATAGGTCTATTCCGCACTGCTCGAAATGCGCTTCCAGGGGGGTTGAGTGCCTGGGCTATGGTCGCCTATTTCTATGGACCGGCTCCGTGGCCACGCGCGGGAAATTGGCCGGACAGAGTTCTAGTGCCTCCGTGTGCCGTTTGCCCAAGCAAGGTGAATCGGATATGACTGTTGATATGCCCTCCGATATACAATCTTCCGATATGCAAATAGGATCCTTCGATATGCAGGGCTTTGAACCTGGTGCATGGGGTTTAGTGCCGCCTCAGGAAAATCAACTCTTTGTTCCCAACAAAACTAAACCATGGTCCCCTCCTTCGCCCCCTTCACCAACCTCATCAAGTTCTCCGTGGACATTGGTCGATCCGTTATATCAGGACATGACACATTCGCAAAGATGGTACTTGAATTATTGTATGACTTCACTTAAGATGTTAATCTCCCACCATGCTAACCCTCAACTCAGATTCAACTCGAGTTAGCCTGGATCTCGTTGGTCATGATCAAACCGACGGTACCAAAAATCCGTATCTTAACCTTTTGCAACTCACAAATGAGCATGCTTTCTTGCAACAAATTATCATTGCTGTATCCGCAGCTCATATGTGCAATATGTCAAGGCCATGGCTGGGCCCCGACTCATATGAGAGAAAAGAGGCACCTAAAAAGCTACTTATGGATGCGCTTGTCGCCAAGCAAAAAGGACTACAAATGATGCCCGAAGCGCTTCGAAACATTGACACGATTGGACCTGACGTGATTCTTGCTACCGTTTTGTTTCTTATCAACTCTGAGCTCATCGAGTCTGGTTGGCAAAGTTGGCGACCGCATCTCGAAGGTGCTAAGAAACTTTTGAATATGATGGAACCCTATACTGGCTCCGACACAAGTTTGCGAGACTATATTGTTGCGGATTGTTATGTGTAAGTGGGGATACCTTGACTCATGATAGACCCGCGGCTAACTGGTCATTTCAGATATTGCACGTTGAGTTTGTCTTTCAACCCATCACAACCAGGCACCCAAGCAGTATCATTCGCCCCGGATCAGGTCAAAGCAACATTATCTCGAACAAACAACTCATTCTTCTGTTGTCCACCCGAAGTTCTCGACATCCTTCGTGAGACAGCACAGCTTCTACATTCCGAGTCACAAGGAAATGTCTCCAGTAACGAAGCACTGGTTGAAGTTACCAACCTGTTAGATCGCGCACAGCGCCTCGATGTTCTCAAGTGGGCAAAGGACAGAATGCCTGATTCCAACAAATCTGCCCTCTGGAGCAGCTGCCGGACCGGTTCCGCGCACAGACTGGCAACGTGCCTCTACATCATCCAGTCATCGCCCGCACTGCGAGCCAGGATGCCAGACCAAGTTTGCAAAACGCTCATCCAGGATCTTTACGAAACGCTCCTACCGCTCCCTGATGAAGACCCAAACTTCAAAGCCACGGGATGGCCCACCTTTATTTATGGAACGACGGTAACAACTCCGGAGAGCCGGGCGTGGGTTATGGATCGATTAAAGATGGTGGCATCAATATGTCCGTGGGGATTTTTATACTCTGCAATTGATACGTTACAGATTCTATGGAAGAACGAAACGGAGGGTGATGGATATATGAATTGGTTGCAGAAGCTTAAGGATTTGAATGTGGACTTTTTGATGGTTTAACTTATTTACGGCGCGGCTGAGATGGGATCATGGGAAACAGGACATTTTGATACCACAGCGACGACGTATTTGAAAGCAAATTTAACGAGAGCTATGTAGAAAAATTGGACATGACTAATGTACTAAATAAACATGGCGTTATTGTACCCATGAATAAAATTTTCAACAGGGAATATTCGGATCAGGTCGCTGACTTGATTAGGCTGCAGTAATCCTTGCCTTTGACATGGCTTCTAGAAGGCTTGGACCATGCGGTGTTTTTCGTTAGGGGGTAGCAAGGGGAAGCATGTGGTTACATTATGATCGCGATCTTAATGGAGGTTGATAATAGAGTAAAGGGCGGTAAAGACGTTGCGGAAGTTAACTTTACTTTACCTTGACGGTAACTGGCACAAGGCTATTCCCGTTGAGAGCTCTATCTCGAGACGGATCTCAGTAGGTTGCATGCAGGGTGACTAAGCCACCAGCGACTATTTGTTATTTGCTACTCCGTATTGGCTGCGGGGAGCGACATTCCATTCCTCAGAGACACACAAGCTGCAACAAATTGCCATCATAGTCCTATTTGTGTGCGTCGCCTCGCTTTAATTGATAGCGGTCGCCGAAACACTATCGGGGAAGCCGTCCCACTGTAAAAGATGGCAGGATGGAACTCACCTTGGTTCAGCTGCTCACCTCAGGGATCATCCATCCAATGCGAAGCCCAAACACGCACGCGACCTTATCTCTCACCACGGAAGTGGTGTGCCGTCTCCCACACGCCATGACATCAACAGCTTAAACCCGTTAATCCAATTCAGCTAAACGTACCACAATTGTCAGACGCGCTGCCCTTTGGGGAATCGCTCCGGTCTCCCCATTGCGGCCCGACAAGGGAATAAACTTGCCCTGCTCTTCTGGTGGGGGACGATAACTTATGGATCCTTGGGCACTATATTCTGTATAAAAAATTTCCCTCCCCTCCTTTGCGCGATCGCTATCAGTTCTCAAGCACAATCGCATACAGACAATGTCTTGCTGACTCTCGATTGATATCCTCCATACCCATACCTATCCTCCCTAACGCGCGTGAATGCGGCTCCAAGGAGCCGTTTGCCCTACAACGACTTAACAAGACCCCACCACCTACTACAACCTGATGGCCGTTCCGTCTCCTCGCGATCTCGATGAAGTCCTTCCGGGCACACGACGTCTCTTCACCGACGAGCACGCCAGCGTCGCTTCCAGTGATGTCAGTATCGAAAAGCACGGCGATGTTATCCTCGTTCCCCCACCGACAAAATCACCCAATGATCCATTGAACTGGAGTCTAGCGCGCAAGACATGGCACTCGTTTCTCGTGTGTTACATCGTCGCGCTGACTGCCGCCACGTCCAATGTCGCTGGCGCTGCAAGTACGGGTGTCAATGAGAAATACGGTATTAGCTATGATGTCTTCAACACTGGCGCGGGTGTGCTCTTTGCCGCAATCGGATACTGGACGCTTCTGAGTTCGCCAGTGACGCATCTTTACGGACGGCGCATTCTATACTTGGTTGGGACGGTATGGGGTCTTATTGGAAATATCTGGTTCGGCCACTTGACCAACAAGAATGACACGATCTGGTCTCAGCTTTTTGTCGGAGCTTCCGAGTCTGTCGCTGAGGCTGTTGTACAGTTGTCTCTGTTGGACATTTGGTTCGAGCACCAGAATGGCACATCGCTGGGTATGTATACCCTTGCAACTACTGTCGGTACCTATGTTGGTCCTTTGATTGGAGGCCATATAGCAGACAACGTTGGGTGGCGATGGATTGGACATTTGGGAGCTATCGCGTCAGGCTTCACATTGCTTCTCTTCTACTTTGGCCTTGAGGAGACGGCTTTCGAGCGCAATCGCTATATTGACCTTCACCAGACTGAGGAGCGCGACGCCAATCGTGGTAATGTCGAGGGCATTCCCGCACCGACAGGTGACTATGTCGTGACCAAGGACGCTGAGGAGAAAGATCTAGCTCCGCCGGTAGACGAGGAAGCTGCAATTGCACAAACTGCATCTGCAATTCGGCGCGACGATATTGAGCGAAACAGACTCTCGGATGCGTTCCTGCGCAAGAAGTCGTACTGGCAGCGCATCGCTCTTATTACCCCAGCCTCCAATCTGCGTGGATTAGGTCTGAAGCAGTATGTCAGCCGCCTGTGGCATACTATGCGAATCTTTTCTTTTCCCGCGATGTGGTTTGCTGGTCTGCAGTGGGGAATGCAGAACATTGCCCTGTCTTTCTACCTCACCGTTGAAGAGGACTACTGGGTGAATGAGCCATACAACTACAGCGACTCAGCTGTCGCCAATATGAACATCCCTTGTCTGATTGGAAGTGTCATTGGCTGTTTCTACGGCGGATACTGTAGCGACAAGTTCATTCTCTGGATGGCTAAGCGTAACAATGGTATCATGGAGGCTGAATTCCGTCTGTACCTCATGGTCCTCTGCGTAATTATCTTCCCCTTGGGTATGCTCCTATTCGGTATTGGTTCAGCACACGGGTGGAACTGGCCAGTTCCCTACGTTGCTCTGGGCTTCATTGGCTTCGGCTATGGCTGCGCCGGTGATCTGAGCATCACGTATCTAGCCGACAGCTATCCCGACATGGTTCTTGAGGGCATGGTTGGCGTCGCTGTCATCAACAACAGCCTCGCTACCATCTTCACATTTGTGTGCAGCTACTGGCTTGACACAGGCTTACAGAACTGCTTCATTGAGCTTGGTGTCCTGAGCTTTGTCATTCTCATGCTGTCACTGCCTATGGCTATCTGGGGCAAGGCATCTCGTCGCTGGACGCTGGAGCGGTATGACAACTTTCTGCATATCCGCGATGGTATGGACGGTTGAGTGGGAGGATAGGTATCACTCCATTCCTTTTTCTTTAGTTGACATAGTGGTCTTACTACCAGATTGTCACTATGACTTGAGGCAAGATTGGTTCAGCCTTGCCCTACTGTAACAGAGCTGTCTCTGATGTTTCGCTTTAGTGAATCATCGCTTTTTGTTCTTTAAATATTGTTTTATATATACTTGCCCAGTATCGATCCTCTTTCACTTCCTGTTTCGAGGACGAATGTCCCTTAATTCAGGATCTCTGTCGTGCTAAGGTCTCCGGTCGGTCTTCACATCCTTCCGTTGCCTCACAAAACTCTTCGACTGCATGAATGGAAAGATTCCGCAGCCCGATATTAGGACAGTTACCATAGGCGCCTTGCACTTAGTTTATCTGAACCTACATGCCTCCCAAACGACTCCTGACAGTACCTTGACTCATCGTTGTTTCAATCATCCTTGCATTCTTCCCTTGTGTCGTCTCTTAGGTCCTATCACCAAGACCCTGGATCCAGCTGAATTCCAAATCAGGAAAACGTGGACCAAGACTTTAAATAGTCGCCCCTTACTTTCCACTTCTTCTTTTAAGCCTATTCCTCAAACCGTCATGCGACCCAACAGCCATTGCCCAATTTTGCAACAGCTCGTTGTGTCTAAGCTTAAACGGAGCTGGACTCGTGGTTAGTGCGATCTAGATTGCATCGTTAACAGCCGATGCCCCTTTGACGGTTGGGCCTGTGCCGTTTAAGATCTGGACTAGGAGCTGCCAACGTTGCACTAGTCAGGAAAACGTGGAAAAAGATGATGGATTTATGGCGATAGCCTCGGATGCTAGACGTTTTTCTATTCCGACCGCTGGGTTGTTGTTGGTGAGATGGGACTTTTCAGGGGAAGATGTTTGTTCGGAGCGGAGTTGGGATTCAGCTGCAATCAGGAAAGCGGGTATAAAGAGCTTTAGTATTCCGTCTAGTTGTGTGAATCAATAAGATCATCGTTCAAAGCACTCACAGACACTCAAGCTTCTAAACCTACTCTTTGACTAAGTCAACCGATACTACCATCGCCATGAAGTTCACTCTCATCGCCGCCCTTGTTGCCCCCGTCCTGGCTGTCAACGTTCCCCGAGAGCTCCAGGGACGCACCGGCTGCGGTGATAACTGCGCTCGAGCTGTTGTCCCGGGTTTCCGCGGCCCTTCCGTCGTTGCTTCTTACCGGGCTGATTGCAATGCCTATCTTCAAGTCACCACTACTCCTGACGCCAGGTAAATATTGCCCGATAATGCGCTGTGGTTATATGTTCGGGGTTAACAAGTCTGCAGCACTGTCTATGTTACCAAGTCTATTCCTACTTACGCTAGCGCCTGCTCTGGAGAGCCTCGTTATCTTACTGCTTGTTCTTGTGCTAGTGCTTCTGTGGTTACTGTTGCGGCTCCTACCCCGACTGTTACCAAGGTTGTCTATGTTTAAACCTAGCAGTATGGAGGCTTTGATCAGTTGGGGACGGAGCAAACGGGTTGAAGTTTAGGTAGACGACGGTGAGGAGAGGAAAGACTTATGCTGGAGCTGTGGTGAGGGAAGATAGTTTGTATCGTATTTGGAATTTGAGTACATTTTGTTTGTATACTCACTTAAACTCATGCTTTATTGGGGACTTACTACTACATAACGGCCAGTTATTTCGAGCGCGTCCTCCTACCCAATTAGTGGCATGTATTAGCCCACTATACTGCAAAGCTCGGATCATTAATGACTTGAGAACTCCACCCCATCGATATATAATGCCTTTAAGGTTCCATGATGCGCCAGCAGCAGTCAGCTTAGTCAGTTTGGCGGTCAGTCTGGTCCACAGGCTGACTCGTAGAGTGAGGGGTTACAAATCCCACGATGCTTATAAATTCGGCCTCGCCAGTGAATGAATAACATTATATACAATAAGAACTCATAGATATGTCTCCAAAACTCGAACTCACGAAGGAAGAGGCGGTGACGTGGATTGTTGAAGTAAGTCAACCACATTGCCTTGAATTGGTTATCTAACTGACTGTCAACAACAGAATAACATCTATAGTGCCAAAATGGATGTAGACGCATGGCTTAATAAGTTCTATACAAAAGATGCCACTATCCAATACGCCAATAGTCCATCCGTCACAGTCTCAGATGCTCGAGAGGTGACCTCCCATATTAAAGCTATTTTTCTGCATACACTGACGTGATTAGATGTTCAAAGGCATATGGGCCAAATTTGATGGACTTGAGCATGACATCATCCATGTTGGTGAGAAAATATCAACTCGAATTCTTCGCTTTGTCTCTGACAGATGTAGATTATGCGAGTCCTTGCATTTATCATCGCTGCGACGTCCGATACCTTGTCAAGGGAGACGATCCCGCTACACAAGAAATTAAACTCCCAGCGCTTGCTACGATGCTCATGAAAAAGGACGAGGATGGGAATTTAAAATCGTATAAGATGGAGGTTTTCATAGATCCTTCGCCTGTGTTTGCACGTATTGCTGAGAAGGGTCTTTAGGTTTTGAAGTATTATTTCAAGATACGTATATAATTGAAAGCATGAATCGAGAGGCTATTTACAAGTAACTTTCTTCTTTGTAACAGTATACCAACTTCCATCCACGCTCGAGCGCTGATAAGCGAGTTCGTTGACAGCGTGGTGTCCGAAGGACAAGAGAAACGAGCCTTGCCGCTTGTCGGGTTTTATTGACGACGGTACTTGGTTCCCAGGTTGGCCAACAACTCTGTTCGTTGCTTCAAGAATATCAAAAGGCGCTCCAGGCTTGGAAGTAACTCGGACATAGAATTGTCGACCCCCATATTCTATCCTAGGGCATTTGGCATCCAACTTGACAGGGTACGTGTTCTTGGGTAAAGGCTGATCGAGAGGCGTAAGATCTGTGCTTAGAGCAGTATTAGACCCAAAATAGACAGCAGACTCGTCAAGCTTCATACGAGTCGTGTAGATAGAGCGATCATGTGCTGTGCTGTTGCGAGCATGGTGCACATAGAACAGCTCGGCACCCGGAGGAGTTCGTAGTGTGACTTCTTGCGCTCCAACCTTCTTATTGTGCTTGGCAGGCGAAGCAACTATACTGCCATGTCCAGTTGAATAGATGGGAATTTCACCATCAGGCTTTTGAGAAAGGATGGGATTCTTGGAGGATTTTCGGAATGGGCCAAATGGAGACTTGGCAGTTGCGAACCCAACGCCGTAGTTGGATGCTTCATAGTTGTTGGCGCTGTACGTTAAGAGATAGATTGGCTTTCCATCTTTTCCAGGTCGTGTAATAGTAGTACTGCCTTCAGCCCATCGCCGATCTTTCTTTGTGCCGTTATTCTTCTCGTAGTCATCGACATGATAGTTCTCCCAGTCCTGTGGATCTGTCCCGTAGGAAATAACAGTCTTCCAACCGTCTTTGCGTGGAGGAGATCCAATTTCACCGGTACCGTTGTAAGAGGTGATGTTGCGAGGAAGCTTTGGTGCATCCTTGGCGTGGATGTTCTTCTGAGAGGCGATGATTTCCGGCATGGTCGATGCCTTAGGATCGTCCCACCAATATCGCTCCATCTCAACCACGATGATATTGGACTCTTCAATATACTTGCCCAATTTCTTGTCCCAGTTCCAGTTGCGATAGGCATTTCGAGAGAGATACATATAGACCCGTCCATCTTTGTCAAAGAAGATGTTCACATCGATGGTCGGGATGTATGTTCCTTTCGGTGCAGCTTGACCCTCTGCGAGACTCTGTGGAGGCTTCATCTGCTTCTCATCCATGATGAGGTTGACATCGTGATAGTCCGGATCGAAAGGATAGTAGTCAATCGGCTTAGACTTGATTTCCCTAAACGGCCCGGTCGGCGAGCGTGAAACAGCCACGCCAATTTTAGATGGCTCCTCAAAGTCCGAGTATCGGAAATAATCCTTGGCTAAGTCCTCCCGCAACCGTCCAGCGAAGAAGAAAAAGTACCACCCAGTTTTTTCATTATAGTATGTCTCGGGAGCCCAGTACCAATCACGCGCCCAGCAGACCTGACCGCCCTCAATGTGATTCATGTCATCATCGTAGCATGCTTTCAGCACACCTCCAGGATGTTTGTGCCAAGTTGACAGATCAGGACTGCTGTAGATTGCAAAGAGGCTGCCTGGGTCTGCACCCTCGGTAGAATAGGCATAGTACTTGCCGCTTCTAGAGTCGTAAAGTACATAAGGATCGGCGCCCGGATGGTCTGCCGAGTTGTGAAACTGAGGAGGTTTGGAAGCCAATGAGGATGCGCTGAGGCATGCGATACCTGTTATGATACTGAAAAACTGCATCTTTACGGAAGTATCATGATGAGAATATGCGGAGAAGTGGAGGAAACTGCAATTGATGATGGTCTTATATATATCTTGTCATTGACGACATTGTTCTTTCCCCTCTTTCTAACCACAATCCTGGTATCGGTCCGAGCAGGAGTGTCATCCTTGGTCAACCTCGGCGTAATACAAAGCGAGTATTAATGAATCGCAGGAACAATCATCAGTCTCTTAACCGAAGACTCATCATGTTTAGACCGTTGAAGAGCCTCACAACTTACAATGCCATGTCAATTAGAAAGCCAAAGCCTCAATTAGTCTCAAAAGATCAAGTTGATCGAGTGATGGATCGACATTCCAGTCGCTCCACCATCATGACGTTTGATTCTCCACACAAGCTCAAATAGCCTAAATATGGGGCCCCGCGCAACTGGATGTAACTTATTTTATGAGCCAAGCTCAATGATTATTAAAGACCGGAGATATTTGTCGCCGTTATCCTCGTGCTTGTGGCTTGCCCAGCCTCTGTCAAGTAAACTCTAACTATCACATTCCGACTATCAGATTCCTATCATGGCGAAAGTTTGTGGTCTTCTTGTTGCGCTGGCCGGGAAACGGGTCGAGTTCTGCCAAGGCAGCCTCCCAGTTTCATGAAAAGACGGGAGATAATCTCCCATCGTATTGTACGAATCAACGGACGATCCAGAGTTAAGCGTTGGTTGCAGGAGCGTGGCTAGACTTTGCTATCGTATTGCTAGACCCTGTCAAGAACATCTAGATCAGTATCTCAGATGAACTCAGATTACCCGCAAGAATGATCTATGTCTCAGGCAATTGAATCAGCCTGTCATGAGGCTGACAACAATGGAATTCAGAATCTCTTGGATCCTTGGTAGTCACGCAAAATCTAATCCTATTCTTAGCAACACAGCATGGAAACCTATATCTTCCGATAATAACTTCCTGCCTCGTGATCTCTGGAATGACAACTCAACAGTTCCAACTCCTTCAACGTAAGTTCTTAGCGGTAGTGCAACTCATGACGTGGCTATGGGAGCTTGGGCCGCGATTTCTATGTTATCACCCGTCCAACCACTGTAGCTGCAGTTACGCGGACCGGTTCGCATTCTAAAGGAGAGCTTGATCTCGTATGGTTAGTAATAAATGCTTGCGTAGACAATGAGATCATCATGTGGCTTCGGATGAAACCAAGCAGCCTGCAGGTCCCAGGAAAAACCGGGAGTCAAAGGAAAACGAATAACGATTTCAAGACCTTCATCTACGAAAAACCTGAAAATTCAAACTAAATTGGTGAGATGGTATGGATCTGCGAAGCATCGCGGGTTGTTTGTCGTGGATAGTCCGCATTCGGTATCGTGTCAGTTGGCTGAGTCCAGCTTTTCAGCAAACTCTACGTGATGAAAACAATTTCTTGATTCGCCAGGGAACGCATTCGGACTGTAGCTGAAGTGTTTTAGACGATTTGAAGATCGTGATTGGGGATGAGGATATCCGCCTTGCCAGTTCTGAGTTTTGTATCAGCCCCGAAAGCATTAATTCTATGATGCTGTCAGTAGTGAGCGATTATCTGCGCGTTCTTAACGGGTAGAGAAACAGCTCATATAGTCTTTCTTAAGCGTGTGATTGACAATTATAAAGTAGCTGAGATAACTTCCAAAAATTGAATATATCAACCCAAAGCAACTCAAGTGACGACGCAGTATCTTGACACAGCACACCATGACTTCTTTCCAGATTTTGTCGCTTATCACAGCAGCTACCTCAGTTGTAGCAATTGCTGGAAATCCGAATGTATACGCCAATGGCCGTCGAAGTTCGTGCTATGATGATACTGCAGCCGATACCACTTGCTGCTATCTATCTCCTGCAAGACTCCTTCAGACTCAAGTTTGGGATACACGGCCAATTACTGGGCCTCTTGGTGAATCTCATATTCCACTACATCATACAACATATCATTAACATGATCTCAGACTCTTGGACAATTGGGGGACTCTGGCCCATCCATAACGACGGCTCCCTCCCTACAAGCTGCGACTCCAACCGCACATACACAAACATCACACAGATTCTCTACCACGCCGGCGCCGAAAATACCATCGACGAAATGACCAAGTTTTGGGAGTCCCCTGAAGGCGACAACGATTATCTTTGGCAAGAACAATGGGCTAAACATGGCACATGCTTCAGTACCTTGAGCCCCGAGTGCTTCAGCGACTACGAAGTCGCCGAAGAAGCCGTTCCCTACTTCCAAAAAGCCCTGTCTCTTTTCAAACGACGACCAACATATGAATGGCTCCGCGACGCTGGAATCATTCCCTCATACTCTATGCTGTATCAACTATCCGACATCCAAACTACACTGGAGGGTCATCATGGGTCACGCGTATCACTTCGCTGCGCAGGTCAAAGACTACGAGAAATCAGATATGCTTTCAACGTTACCGGGACTCTGCAGAATGGTTTCTTTACTGACTCCGGTGCCATTGGCGACTTGAGTGACTGTCCAGAGCTGGTTCTATATGAGCCAAAGGGTGAGAGCAAGAAGGCGACTTTTAACTTTGAGACGTTTCATCCGCATACCGCTGCGGATGTGGAGGACCTGTAGTTTAGTTAGCATACAGACCTTAGCCTACTTAAACTCTTAATAAATTCCATATGTAATCACATATGTTACTCAAGACCAGTAGCCAGTCATTATGATTTTTCCAGATCATCGGTCGTTCTTTAACAACTCTATTTGATCTAGAATGGCCCTGGAATCTTTACACATTAGGATGTCTTTCTACAGCAGGTAGCTTCAAAACAATAATACGGAATGTGGACAACAAGTAAGCCCGAACAACCTAATAACAATTAATTGAAAAGAAACATACCATAGCTTCGACTGTCTCCGAAACTTGACTATCTGTCGTTTGACCGCTTCATCGGCATACTATCTTAAATATTTCCACCAGTTGCAACGCTCAAAACTTGCTGTTTCATCCAAACAAAGCTTACGTAGCCAGGAGATATCCTTGTAATTGTTTGAGAGTGCACATAGACTACGTATAATTACGACAGCTCCAATTGAGCTCGAGCCACTTATCCCTGCTGCAAATAACCAAGGGGCGAGCGATCCACCACGAGAGCCATGGAAATATCCACTATGATGGGTATCGAAAACAAGTTCTCAATTTGTTTGAAACAATGGGATACGTATGATGGACTATATAATCTGAGAGGATCATCAGAGCGTAGATCTTGGGATCAATCTGTTCAGCATTTTCACGTTTCAGCTGCCAAAAACTCTAATTCGCTATAAATATGTATCCTCTCACGACTCTAGCTTCACTCCTCGCTATTGCGGGCGCCGTCACCGCTACACTTGACCCTGCTCGAAGCAACACCAAGGGCAAATATCCCAAGACTGCTCCATGCGTTCGTGAGTCATTCAACTCATCTGCCTCTTCCTATACTAACCGTGGAAAATAGCTACCAAAATCTCCAATGCTATCCAAGCTGCTGAGTGTGCCTACAACACCCGTGTTGGCAAGCAGACCTTTGCTATTTTCAAAGTCGACCACCAATACGATAAAAACAACGGTGCTCCTTACGGCAGTTGTGAAGCATATGAGTGCGAAGCTCCCAAGTCTGGAGGCATGGCTGCCGATGATGGCTACTGGACCTTCTTCTGGAAGTAAGTTTCTCAAATTCATGTTTGGCAATACACATCTGACTGTTCTTAGCAACAACGGCGAGTCATCAGGCGTTGGAACCACTTGTATCAAGGACCCCAACGATGGTACCTGTGGCTGTGAGAACTCTGATGGCACGTTCGTTCATGGAGGAACGAACTGCAAATAGAGATGGTTGATGAATAACGGATAGAAACAGCTACGATAGCGGTGTAGATATGATAACACTTTCACGTATATAGTAGGGTTTTGAATGAGTATATCAATACTGAAACCTTCCAGAATAGACATCAGCATCCTTTTTTTATTTGGCTCATTGCAACTTAATTGTTAAACATCTTAGAGACTAGATTATTTCGCTGCAGATCCAATGATTCTGACTCTCATTTATTGTTGCAAATATTGCTCCTTGCCATTGGAATCATGCTCAAAGCTTACTAAACCCAGGCATCTTGACCCAAAAGCGTGATACACGCAATGCATATTCTAAACCTTCAAGAGTCATTCGCTAATTTAGCCCTCGAGCCTATCAACATCTGCTGCCCCTTTGCCGGAAGCCCGCCTGCCGACGAGTAAGACTCGGAAAGTTCGGTAAGAATGCTAAAGTCAGAAGTGTCATTCTTTTCGTCATCCTGATGGAGGCCTGATCGCCGCATTTTCCGATTATCTCTGCATAGCTGCAGTAGCTTGAAAATCTTCATGCTCAGAAGTGCCTAGACCCCTGGTTTTGGCTCCTGGACTAGTTCCAGCGGTTTCATCTGAAGTTTCTAGGCCGGGTTCATCTTAGAGTCCGATCGCCCAGCTCTAATCTGCGGGGAATCAAGGGAGGTGGATAACGCGCTTAAAACCATACATACAGTATGTCACGATGAGTTACAGTAAAGAATGTAGCACATTGATTATAACTTGTTGATCTTGGCCCCAACGGGGCAGGTTCTGCAGCGGCCTTGATAACTATACTTGCTCTAGCTGCTGTAGACTCAAGCCACTTGAGCGGTGTTCCGACGTTATAAAACAGTTGGCTATTAGTTCAGCCAGGCTCTGGCAGCCAATTATTGCTGCCGAGGTACAGTTCAGCTGACGTCCCCAGGCTAGCTCTTCAGCACGGAAGCTCAACAATCTCCCGTTAGTGGCGCTTCCAACACACGGAAAGGACGGCCGATTGAATGGAGTCATGGGCCTGGCTGGTCTCGGCACGAGCCGTATCCGATTAATTGATATTCATTATTCTTACAGTGCATCTGACTCAGTTACAGCAGCAAGCTGAAAACAGATTAAGCTGAAAACAGCATTCACGTCGCCGCAGGAGATCCTAATTTGGGCAGTAGGTGTGGGTGGCTTGGGCCCTAGCGGGGTTGATCCTTAGGAAATCAGGCAGGTAGGTCAGAAATTAATCCGCACACTTTACATATTCAACAACACTTGAGTGACAGAAATAATTATTGCTCTCCCCTTGTGTAAAGCCCCCTAAGGTGCCAGTTGTTCTGTCTGTTTGGCTTGGTGTGCGTGTTAATTTTTAACCTACCTGTCAGGGTATTCTCAACTCTGAGATGGGATCACCAGCGTCTTAGCGTGGTTGGCTTCACTTCGAGGCCTTCCTTTCATGTGAATACGACGGCATTAACGGTCTGGTGAAGAGCGGTGAGGAGGGCAGAGCGCGTGGTTTCGCTGGCAAAACGAAGATGCCATGGCATCAACACCGCTTCTGGAAGACCGTCATTTGAGTTCTGAGAGATGTTTCCCGCTATGAACGTGAGGACGGTGAGGGGATGCAGAGGCTGATTGCCACGAAATCAATCAATTTTCAACAATACAATTGGCCATCAAGAAGGATACACGGCCCTCAAACTCTCCTTGCTTGACTCAGTCAAAGTATCAGCCTCACCACACAAGACAAAGTAAACCGCCGATCCCCAGCCATCAATTGGCCCCTCTCCAGTTGATAGGTGGTTTCCAACGTCACTTGGCGCAGATCTCATCCATCGAGACATAATTAGCAAAGGAAAACCACGGCTCGGTCTCGATTGGCGAGCGCGGGCGTTTTTAACGGCTGACGGCAGTAGAGGCGCCCAGACGCCTCCCTTGGTCTGGAATCTGCCGACGCGGGGAGAGCTTAACTCCAAGGGAGCTTAGGTGTCTTTAAAGTTTCCCCCCATTAGGTGATGCTACAGTAGACTGTACTTAGTTGTACTTCGTGTCTTGCTGATCTTTCTACGTAGATGCTACTTGATGATACGCCGTGCATGAAGAGGCTTCTGTTAGCATCTTAACAACTCCCAATCATTAACCTGCCGCTACATATCGCCCTGCCTGTGCCCTCCAACACATCTTTGGTGTTCCCCATCTATGATGTCCTGTTCTCTTCCTCTTATGTTCCTCATCGCCATGGAAAACAACACCCGACATATCGCCTCCAGATGATTCTCCGACTAATATGCCATGATAACCCTCCTCTCTCCCCATTACCAAGCCCAGGAGACGACGCGTGCTGATCTGGTAATCGCCTGCACGGCTTTCGGCTTCACTCTCGGCTTTGGATGGCTCACCGCCTGTAAGGCCATTCGGCAGACCTGGCAGGTTTATCAGCGCCATGGAAGGCGGGTTTGGCGGAATGCCTATATCATAATGGTCTGGGGGGAGTTGATGGTCTGTACGATTTTTATGGTTATTTGTATATTGCATTTACTGGGCGTGATACCCCCGAGGTAAGTCACACTATGTTGGGTATGAGATGAATATATTGACTAAATGTGCAACTACAGCTTTGCGTTTTACTTTACTATCCGTAAGTATTCAACCACATGATATTGCTATCGAATTCCACTGACCGCTTCTCAGTCACAACATGGGCTCTTCAGGTACGAATTTCAAACGCATCCGCGCTCTCCGCCAAAACTAACACTCACCTGATAGGTCCAATTCCTTCTCCAAATCATCGTCAACCGCTGTGGGATTCTCCTTACCGACAAAAAGAAAGCCTATCGACTCAAAGTCATCGTCGGTACTCTCATCACCGCTGTCAACATCTCCGTCTATTGCATCTGGATTCCCGCACGGTTGCAAGTATCAGAACGCTACATCCATATCAACGAGTGGTGGGATCGATGCGAAAAAGTCATTTACCTAATCGTTGACGGGTGTTTGAATTTCTACTTCATTCACATCGTTCGCATAAATCTTATCATTCACGGCCTTACCAAGTACAAACGTTTGACGCAGTTCAATATGTTTATTATTGGGTTTTCCTTGAGTATGGATGTTCTTATTATTACTATGATGAGTTTGCGAAACACCTTTGTGTAAATCTCAAAACTCTCCTTCTATCTATTAAAATATGCTAACAGTGTATAGATACATGCAGTTTCATCCGCTAGCGTATACTGTAAAACTACACATCGAAATGTCCATGGCAGACCTCATTGGCAAGATCGCCCGCGACAAACAGTGCGGTATCATTGCTGATGGCACCTTTTCGAGCTCGGTTAGCAACGGGACTTACACCACCAGAAACAGGACATACAGCGAAGGGACATGCAACGGGACGTATCATTTAGAAGACGTGGTAGAAACAAACAGCCAAACGAGGTTAGCAGAACAGGAAGAAACTAGCAGTGTTTCAAAACCTAGGCGGATGTTTCGTACATACTTACGGAAAGCGGGAGAATATGAGAGGGACTTGCCGGAACCCTGATGATTATGATATAGCTATAATAAAACTACATCGGTATATTATGTCCATGTTGCATCTATATCAATGGAACTTTCATCCAAACATAATGTTCAAGTGTTCACTGATCTTACTTGTCTAGAACAAATTGCTCACCAGTCCACCCATACCTTCGATACAACCTCGCCCATAGCGCCTAGCCGAGAAGAAGGACAATTTCCACTTGAGATGGGGATCATTGAATTGAATACTTGTATTAAGACCCAGATAGGTCGGCTAGAGCTTCGCCGTAAACCCAATCGATACCATAGCATGTAGAAAATCATTCCAATGGACTTCTCCAGGAGTCGAAGTGACGCCCGGGTTGTGAAACATAGTGCGTAATGTCTTAAGTGCCCGCTGACCAACTTTGAATATTGGCTTTGTATCCTCAAGGGTAGTTCCAGCCATGTCTTCCGTGGCTTCGTCAGTCTCTGTCGAATTGCTTGCCGTGCCTCGTGTCTTCACTTTGGCCCTAGCTAGAGCTGTGGGAGGACTGATGGTCGTCTCAGAGTCTCCACTGCCATTTGATAAACCAAAGAAAAAAGTCGACAGAGGTTGTTTCAAGACCAGGGGCTTTCTCGGGCTTGCTTTTCGTTGGTTCAACCCATTCAGGTGTCCGTTGCAAGACCCGAGGCTCTTTAAGGAGCCCTATCATGACACTCTCGTCCATACCCTTTGTTATTTCGTAAAGATACCGGTCTGCCCTCTCCCAAAAAGCATCAAGATTTGCCTCTGCTCGTCGCATCATCTCAACGTTTTCTTTGTTGCGGCGTCGATGAACGGGATATGTGAACCTCCCCGAAACAGGCTCGCCCAATGGGATAAGATCTGGCATTAAAGGCTTCTCTAGTTTTGAGATGTCTTACCAAACATGAATTTTGGATCTCATGATGGTCATATGCCGGTTTTCTTTTTCTTTGCAGCCCTTTTCTAGCTGTCCTAGACCCCATGACAAGTCGATTGACCATGGTTCAAAGTGTTCAAGCGCATTCAAGGCCTGAACAACTATCGCAAGATGGCCCATTCTATCTCGGACAGTTTTTGAAAAGAGCTCGGTAATCGTCTTGTCCTTTTCAATATCTAACTCAAGTTCAGTCATGGCCAAATTCCTGCGATTACCGTTTGGCACATTGCACCGACCCATTTCCTTCTTCCCAAATATCAAGGGGAATTTCCACAGGAGTTAAACCTCCTCCTGCTTACCCATATACCTTGAACGATTCCTACGTGTACCATCAAAAGCGATTCGTAACTGAGGAGAATTCTTTACCAAGGGCTCTAACGTCTTCAAAATCACGTTTTGACTTGCTAGTAAGAAAGAAAGAAAATGGCGAATCTCGAATAGGTATTCCGGGGTAGTCTTTTGGTGATCGAGATGTTGGCGGTGTACTTCTGCTGTAGTTCTCGTAGGGTTTTGGCTCGGGCTGAATAGGGTATGAGTCACTGACCATGTCGCCTGGTTCAATCTCATGCAGAATTTCATGGCAACACTTGACAAGGAAGTCCATTAAGCGTTCTTGGACCTCTAGAATCACCATGGCCTCATGGGGAAGAAGTTGAAGATAAAACGATTTCACTCCGAGGACATGATGAATGGGCGGTTCAGCCTCTTCGTTTCGCGCAGAACCCCAGTCATGGGGTTTTATGCCATCCCTTCCCCGAAGGTTCCCGTAGTCGTAACCTGAGGTGGCACCTTTGAGGAAAACAAGGAAGTCATCTGGGTACGGTTCGACCGTAAGAGTGTCGTTGAAGCAGGCCGCTAAATATGATGGTGCATCAGCATCTACGAAGCTGGGAGGCGGGTGGCAACCTCTAGAGTTGAGAAGTAAGAATAGTGGCTTGGGCTTTCCGGGTGCGTCTTGGTTAATGTAGGGCCACAGGAAGGCATCATGGCTAGCAGCCTTGACCCTTTCACAGACGTGGGGATCCTGCTCCAAGTATGTCATGCCCTTCATGTGGAGAAATTCGTGAAAAGGTCGACGAGTGGCCATCATATCTGGCCATGCGGTGAGGAGGACCTTGAGACGTTTCTTTCTACTTTTTTTGAGCCATCGCTTCTGTATGGCTCCTTCGTGTCTCTCAAGAATCTTTCCAAGGCGTTCATCGTTGTCCCAAATGCTTTTGTCTCATCTCAGGGGTAACGAAAGTCCAGCAAGCGGGCAATAATATCCCGTCTAATATTTCCTCTCAATGTGCAGGCGATGCAAAATGGGGGTACACAGAAAAGGAATGCCGTTAATGACATATATAAGACCTTGTATGGTCTCTAAGTCAATATCTTCATTCTGAAGCAAGATGAATGCAGTTCTTACCACGATTCCCAGCAGAATGTAACAGGATGGTCCACTTTGTGGTTGGTCGTTTTCTTGGTAAATAAGCAATAACTGTTTATTACTAAAATCACTCCCCGTTCAAACTCTACAAATTATCATGTTGTTTGAAACGGCAAAAAGTTTATCATGATGACAACCCCATTGCACCAATAGCCTCAATTCATACTCCCCTATACCCCGCGTTTGTCAAATCCACGGACTCTGGGGTAAACATTTTGGCTACAGCTATGACTCAACAAAGCCCACTTTGGTAGGTATAAATTGCGCAGATCCAGAACAATATGTACCTGAGTGTGATAGCTATAGACTCATTCAGGTCAACTCAATCCAATATGTCTTCTGAACCCATCACATTCGCCATTATCGGCGTCGGCCTGATTGGCCCTCGCCACGCCCAAACCGTGATGAAGAACAAAGATGCAAAGCTAGTCGCTGTTGTCGACCTTATGCCAAGTGGAAAAGATCTTGCCCAACAGCTTGGAGTATCCTACTTCAAGTCCGTGGCTGGCATGCTCCAATCCTCAACTAAACCCCAAGCAGCCATTATCTGCACGCCCAACCATACCCACGTCCCACTGGCCCGTGAACTGTCCTCAGCTGGCATTCACATCCTCATTGAAAAGCCCTTTTGCACCGATATTCAAAGTGGGAAGGATCTCGTGGATCACCTTGATAAACTGGATGTCGAGGCTTTGGTTGCGCACCATCGACGATTTAATCCGTATATGACGGTTGCGAAGGAAACGGTCGGTTCCAGTTCCCTGGGAAGAATCATTGCTGTGAATGGGATCTGGGCAACATATAAGCCATTGGACTATTTTGATCCCCCAAGAGAATGGCGTCGAGAAAATACGGGTGGCGTTGTTCTCATCAATCTTGTCCACGAAATCGATCTGCTGCACTATCTTTTTGGCCCGATCACGCGGGTTCATGCAGAGAAGACGATATCCCAGCGTGGGTTTGAGGCAGAAGAGGGCGCAGTTCTAACTATTCGCTTCAAGTCTGGTGCTGTTGGAAGTTTTCTGTTCTCAGATAACGTCCCCTCACCGCATAACTTTGAATCCGGCACTGGAGAGAATCCTCTGGTTCCAAAGACTGGCCAAGACTTTTACCGCATCTTTGGAACAGATGCATCACTAAGTGTCCCCGATATGACCATGTCTTCTTATGCTGAAAATCAAAAGTCATGGCATCAGGATCTTATTCAGAAGAAGATCCCTGTTCCAGATGGCGTGCCCTTCGAGCTTCAGCTAGATCACTTCATCAAAGTTATTCGTGGAGAGGAAAATCCAAGATGCACACCAAGAGATGGACTTGCGGCTCTTGTTGTCTGTCAGGCCGTGAAAGAGGCGTTACAGGAGAATAAGACGGTTGACATTGATACTTCTGCATTTGGGCTCTGATCCAGAGCACGACTTGGGGTACATGGGTCTTGATGCTTTCATTAGTCTACTTGAAGGGCGACAATCAACAGTTTCTTTGGATTGAAATGGAAGACTGGCTAGAAGGCTTAATGTTAGATAAATCAATAATACATACAAGAGTTTCCGTAGAAATTTTGCAATAAAAACCTCATATTAACGGTGGATATACGAATTACTTCAAGTTAGAATTCTAGTAACTTTCTCTCCTTTCGAAGGTGCATCCTCTCTGTAGCTGACTAGTTTATATATTTAGGAAGCTAAGCATGTTTGTTTAACGACGCTCATGAGTCACTGGCAGTCCTTTATCCGTCAAACATCTGATAGACGACGCTTAAACAGTGTAATCTCGATAACGAGATACGGTTCTTTGCCTTGAGACTTTCCCTCATTCCTGACTCCTAAGACCGATCGTAATGCAGGGGCCTGTCCAAGCACCACAAAGCTACAACTCGGTATCATGCAACCCGACGTCCGCTCGATTGCCACAGTAACATAAGCTTATTTCTGACTTCTAAGG
Source organism: Fusarium concolor (assembly GCA_013184415.1). NCBI lineage: Eukaryota > Fungi > Ascomycota > Sordariomycetes > Hypocreales > Nectriaceae > Fusarium > Fusarium concolor. The sequence continues at coordinate 92,280 of JABCJY010000051.1, forward strand.
AGCTGTCATGAGCCAAGAAACAAGGTCAGCTGGTCCAATTGGCAAAAATTGGGCCTGACCGGGGATTGAACCCGGGACCTCTCGCAAACTGTAGTTCTTTTGAAACAGAACTGAGATGTCACTCCCGAAGCAAGAATCATACCGCTAGACCATCAGGCCAGATACTAGATCCTAAAGGTACTAGTGCCGGAAAAACTAGCTAATTATAAGCCTTGATAATCTTGTTGTACTTTCCGCTATCTGGATCAATATGCCTTCTATTATCTTGGTACTATAGAGACTCAGATATAAGCTTTATATTACAAGCGAGCACTTGTACAAGATCCTAGGCCACTACTAGTAGACTAGAGAGACGGCATGGTTTGCAACACCCAGAGCGTTGGGACTGTGAGGTCTCATGCGAGATTTGACTCATGGTTCCTCATCTGGACTTCATCAAAAATAGCCAAAAGGAGACACACGTGAGGAAGAAATACATGGCTAACTGCGTTAAGCTTCGTACCGCTCGAAGTTGATGCAACTTGATCAACCTTTGACTTTGCCAAGAGGCTTTCCTCAAAAACGAGGGGTCTTGTATGAGATCAAGGGTTAGATAGTCACAAGGCATTGTCATCTGCCATCGTCAAGTTGATTTGTAATTGATGATCCTGAAACGTGGACAATACCAACTTGGTCCTCCAAGTATCAACGTATTCTGTCTCTAACCTAGAAAATGCCGAGATGAGTTATAGTGGCCAAGACTCGAATAAAGCCTTGTTCTAGTAAAGACGATATATAAAAAAGCGGCAATGGCCTTCGTTACACACACAAATTTTCTCTCAATCCATCTGCTGAGATATGGACCTCAAAGGCCTCTGGGGTGATGTTCATTGCCCTTCAACACCATAGTTCCAGGCATGTAAGATCAAATGATAACCTTGCCAATTCGAGACTTGCAATCCAAATTCCATCTAAGCTTTGTGATTCTAATCCTGCTTCTTCCCGATCCTTGGCAAGCATAGCCACAGAGCTAGCAATGCAGCCAAGAATGCAAGGATAATAGGCTGGAGAGTCTTGACACCCTTGGCTTGAGCAATAGCGCCAACAGCAAAAGGCAGTATTGCAGCTCCGCTACCACCAAAAGCCGCGGCAAATCCAATGCAACTGACATGCAAGTGCTTAGGCATCATTTTAGTGGTCGCAACGACAACAGCTGGGAACAAGGGACCGAGGAAGAAACCTTGAAAGGCTACTGTGATGGCAGAGACATAAAAGCTCGGAACCAGCCAGAAGATTAGCTGCAGCGCCATAGCAGCAGGTAGATAGAGAGAAACTGCAACCTTGACGCCGAGTCTTGGAGTTACAAAACCCAAGATGGCGCGACCAACTGTGAGGCCGAGCCAAAAGCCCATAGATGTCATACCAGCTGGGTACTTTTCGGCGTTTCGAACACGGATCATGAACTGGACAATCCAACCACCCACAGACACCTCAACACCGACGTAGCAGAGAAGGAATGCGGCGCAAAGCCAAGTGACACGAGCAAAGGGCATTTTGAAGAGAGCTTCTTTCATACCCTGATTTTCTTCGTTGCTTGCATCCATGGTTTTGCGATAGAATTCTCCGCTGTTGGGCCAAAACGCCCATGAGCAAGTGACAAGCTCGATGGCGGCCAGACCAATCTGAATAGAACTGTGAGCATACCATGGTTGGCTACAAAAGAATCATATGTTGAACCCACCATGACATAGTAGAATGTGTACCAAGGCAGATTGGCCTTCGCAATCATGTTGGTAGCAATTAGAGGGCTGATAACACCGCCAATGCCATAGAAAGCATGGAGGAATCCAAGAGTCTCGTTGGCTCTATCTAGATTACCTACCCAGGCATTCCAAGCAGCATCGCCGATACCATTGCCGAAACCAGCAAGGCAATAGGCAACAACCAGGGCAGGATAAGGTGGATGAACGCAAATAATGATATAAGCGACGATATGGCAGAGTCCACATGTAATGCCGATGCCCCGTTGTCCAGTTCGTCGATGCAGAGTGTTATTCAGGACGGCTGCGAGGATATAGCCAACAAAAGGGGAGAGGAACACGAGAGACACCACGATGTAGCTCAGGTCGTAGTATTCTTCTAACTGGAGAGCTGTCAATAACGGGGAACCTTGAAAGAGATAGCTTTACCTACGTAGGGGATCAAAGCCTGTGATGATCAGATTAGATTAGCGATTCAACTAATAACTGCCCTTAAAACTTACACCATATGCCGCATCGTTAGCACCCGAAGTCAAAAGACTCCAAAACGCCGCGCCCGTCTTGAAGATATTCGCACGGGGATATTTCCAGCTCTCAGCAATCTCTACAGGAGGAGATTGCGCTGCGATGCTCTCAACAGCACCGTCTGAGTAATCTCCATTGTTAGGGGCGCCGGACCTCGGAGTTTCGTTGCAGAATCCCGACTCCCTGTTGCGGGACGTAAGCTCGTAAGAGCCAATTGTGGCTGTAGACGAAGCAGTCATAGTGGGGAATATGCTGACAGGAACGAATAGTTTGAATTAAATTTAAACAGCGACTGACTTAACATAAAGTGGTGAGAAAGCACGAGAGAAGGATTCTCGGGGGTCATGACGGAGTCTATATCTTCTTTTAAATATGGTAAGCGACAATACAGTGGACCTTATTACGGAGTATTCAGCGTTAGTTGTGACGAAGTTGAGAGTATAACCAGATCAGGAACAGCTACGCACAAACCCAAGACGGCTCAACGGACCGGAGGGAGAGCTTCGGGTAACATAATAGATGGGGAAAGGCAGAAAACAAAGGGGTTGGTATTTAGTTGTCATGCATTTATTTCTCTTACGATAGTGCATCATCATTACTGCGTATATTTTGAGTGCAGGACTCGGGTAGTAAGCATAATCCTTTGTCTTCACATGCAGGATCAGCATCAGCATCAGCATCCCTGATCAGCAATCGCATCGGCATCGGCCTTCGCCAAGACACCCACAGTGGGTTCGACGCGTGGTGCTGGCCTTGCTGGGCTCTGTAATTTAAGTGAGTACAGCACCACTTCTACCATGGACTCTACCGTAGCAGTGGCGGAGGCAGGGGCTTAGTACCAGTCAGCAATGGACCGCGAGCTCGTAAAGAGTCCAGACCACGTTGGCGTGCGACCATTGGGCTCTGTGGCTTTTGCTCTCCCTCAGCTGCTGTGTCCAGAGACCAATCAACACAATACTAAGCAGCCCTACAGGAGGAACACCCAGCCATGTCACCCACCGACAAAACTCAGCCCTGACGGTGACATTGCAAAGATGGGTTTAGTGCTGAATTCAGCAAGGCTGAGGACAGATGGAGAATGCCGTGGCCGCTTCTTTTAACCTTAACCCTCCAGCAGGGTCTTTTTTCTCTTCTCCTCGCACTGCTCTGTACCTGCCAAGTCATCACCAGCGAATACAGTCCCGATCGTCTTTAAAACGTTGCCAAGCTCTGGTTGAGCTCCCGCTATTAAGCCCAGGGCACGCACTCCGCTGCGGGGAACTGACTGGGCCGCTAGGGCCTCTCCAAACTGTAACTTAGTTTACCTACAGCTCCTCCAGCCAGCTCCATCTTCGGTGCTCCCATCACCATGGAGCTGAGGGATTACCCAGAAGGTCGCGATTCCTCGTCACCACCCGCGCATGCGAATTGGGAGCCCATGAGTCCTTCCATCGCAAGGAAACCCATCGGCTCCATCAAGCAACCCTCGCCGTATACGTCTCCCGACCACTCAACCGCGACCTTTGCTCAGCGCGCAGCTGGTCATCCATACCTACAGCGACAAAATACCACCGATACGGCCTACTATGGCTCTGCAACACCTTTGGGAATATGGGAGCCTGCGTACCCTCATACGCCGGGCTCCGGGCGACCTCAGAACTTTAGAGAGGATAGCAACGCTTCCCTCCTAATGGCTCGCGACATGTCAGCGAACAGCCCTCCAGATATGCCCCAAGGCCCTCCGGGCGCTCCTCCGAATCGACCGCACCGAACTAGATTGATCCATTGGTGGGTACACGAATGGAAGCCATCATGGAGCATGTACGTTCTCGTCTTTTCGGGGATCGCATTCGCCATTGGCCACCATTTCTATTACCGCGGACTCCACAACAAAGAGGCCAACGACCAGCAAGGCAAATTCCGATACGGCGCATTACTCGCATTCCTCTCAAAGGCCTGCTTCCTCAATGCTGTGGTCCTCGCATTCCGGCAGCGAGTCTTGATGATGATCCGTCGCAAAATGCTGACGCTCTCCACTCTTGACTCGCTCTTCGCGGCTTCCGAGGATCTCACAGCTCTGCTCAATTGGGAAGCTTGGGTCAATGCGAAATTCGCCATGGCTCTGACAATTTTCATCTGGACATCGCCTCTCATTGTTATTTTCACATCCTACACCCTTACTGTTGTGCCACGGCGAACCGAAGAGAACGCGCAATGTGCAAATGTTCGCACTCTCAATTTTTCGCATGAAGAAACCGTTTACTGGAGAGAGGCTGTTAGAGTCCATGGTTACTTCGAGTCATCCGTCTCCCTCTGGAACTCTACCGTTCCAGGGGGAACAAATCTTACCAAGGACGACCCCAACGACTTCGATTATTACACCTCTACTAGTCAGCAATACGACACCATTGCTCTCAAAACAGCTTACGCCCAGCAAGCCCTCATGCGTCCGAAAGCACCTTCCGAGATATGTGGGAAAGGCTGGAACTGCTCTTATGTTATTGACTTTGTTGGGCCGGGATACAAATGTGAGACTTTAGCATCGGGAGTAAATGCAAAGGTTAAGAAATTTGGTGATGCAGAGTGTCCTTTCGACACAAATGACTTGGCACCCATGGGCAACCTCACGTATTACGCGATGTTGACCCGAGGAGACTATGAGAATCCGCAGATGATTACGGAACCACCTGGCATACCAAAGGCGAAACCGCCTTATCCCAGGAATCTTGGTGTCTTCCGAACGGAACCCATCTTGTGGTTTGGCTACTCAGATGTCGAAGACAGAAGCAAGCCGCAGCCCGGAGTACCCCGAGAGGGTGACTGGTACAAAGCCTACACTCCCAAAATCTTCGCGTGCGAGCATTATCACACCTATTATAAGGTTCAGTTCAACCTCAGCGGTGGGGTTCAGCATCACGATGTGAAGGAACGCAAGTTCCTCAAAAAGGTCCTCGATACGACCTTCATACCTGATAAAAAGGATCCCGATAAGAGGCTTAAGGACCGAACAGTAGCGACACCCGAAGAAAACTATGTGTTTCCAAATGATACTAAGAATTATCGCATGATGGCGGCGTACCACTCTGTTGGAAGTCAGTTGCGGACCATTTTGAACGGCACCACCACGATGCCCAATTTCAACGTCAACAGCCTAATTCTTCGGACGAGACTTCTTGACAAACTGAATTATCTGCCTATCGCGAATTTCCCTGAAGAAGTGCAAAAGTTTTATGAAGAAATTCTGGTATCGTTTCTGTCAGATCCGCAGATGTCGGCGGTGTCATGGGCAAAGGATCCGTCAAAATATTCAGGAGTGGTTAAGAGCGGGCCGGGCCTGGAATATCCTTGTGTGAGATGGCAAACCCGGAACAGCTTCTTCTATAATTATGCGCAGCTATGGGGCGTCTATGCGTTTTCCATGTTCATTACAATTGTCGCTGTCGCATCGGGCGTGGCCGCAATGAAGGAGGATGCCATGATGCGAGATCTAAGCTTCTCGGCAATCCTTGCAGCATCGAGAGCGTCAAGTCTCGATAAACTTAGATGGGAGAAAGAAGACGATGTCAAGAGTAGCAAGATTGGATTTGGAATTGTATCTGATCAGACTGGCGAGAGAACATACTCTTTCGGCGTTGAGGGCGACGTCAGCCAGGAAAAGGCCATGTCGACAGGGCGTTCGCCGGGTCTTTCGGTGATGAATTGGGGAGATAGGGCGGCTCGCAGAATGAGTTATGCGATGGTAAATAGGAGGGATAGACCGGAAAATCAGGAGATTTAGATACTTCTGAGTATGGGTTCTGGTAACAAAAGGTCGGAGCATTTAGCGTGAGGCATTGAAGCACTTGGATCTGAGCGCATAGCGTGCGTTGGACATTTTGTGCAACAAACCATCTATTTAATTAATGAAGGCATGACTTTGAATGAATATTTACAGTCAATTGATCTTTTGTTTCAGGTGTCAAAGGAATTGATCCTGATCCATGTTCGGTTACGGTGATGCTGCAGTGCCAGACTCGCTAAGAATAGAGGCCAAGCAATTCTCTAGTGGAGCTGAGTGGCTCAATTCAGCTGCCTGGGAGCTGCCTGTCTCTGTCTCTCCAGAGCAGCTTGCGTGGCTAAACCGTGTCCTGTCCTCACAATCTCACGCCCAAAATGTCTGTCCACGCAGCAGCCGACCTCTCAGACGCTGCTCTAGGCGGTCCAATTCGCATCAGAGATGATCACTTCATCGACAATTACGGCCGCGTCCTCTCCCTCCGCGGCCTCAACATCTCAGGCGCCTCTAAACTCCCCACTGAACCAAACGGCCTATCTCACCTGGACCACGGCTTCTACGAGAATCACCGCGTTGTCACTTTTGTAGGAAGGCCATTCCCGCTTGAGGATGCACCGCTGCACTTTCGCCGTCTGCAGACCTGGGGCGTACCGTTTGTGAGATTGCTCGTCACATGGGAGTCGTTGGGGCATGCGGGGCCGGATCCCGAGGATTTGGATACTGAGTATATTGCGTATCTGCGTCAATTGATTGAGCTTATGTCGACTTATGGTATTAAATGCTTTGTCTGTGCCCACCAGGATGTTTGGAGTCGGTACAGTGGTGGAAGCGGTGCGCCGGCCTGGACATTTGAGGTGGTAGGGCTCGATATTGAAGCTTTCACCGAAACGGGCGCTGCGTATGTTCACAGCCAAGATGAGAAGAAACGCGCAAGCCAGCCTCCCAATCCTAAAGAGCCGGGAGGCCCGTTTCTTTGGCCTTCGGGGTATCAGAAGCTTGCTGCGTCGACAATGGCGACTCTCTTTTGGGCGGGTGATGCTCTGGCTCCCAATCTCAAATGCCGTCGCAAGCCAGGTACCGAGGATCAAGTTTCTGCGCAACAATTCCTTCAAGATGCCTGCATTGAAGCTTTTGGCCGCCTTGCAGATGAGGTTGGTCATCTTGAAGCATGCATTGGCTTCGAGCCTATGAACGAACCTCATCGCGGTCTCGTTAATCTTCATCATTTTCACTCATGGAACTACGACACAGATTTACACATCGGCCACTGTCCATCACTCGCGCAATCTCTTGCATTGGGTAGTGGCCATGCGCAAGATGTCGATTACTACGTCAAATCATGGCCATGGCCAACTCGTGTTTCCCACAAGTCTCGTATTGATCCCAAGGGTCGCTCTGCATGGCTGCCCCTCGACGGACAGCCTATCGGCCATGGACGAGGACTGGGTGAATGCGTGTGGCACGCCCATGGAGTATGGGAGTGGGACGACAAAAAGAAAATAGCGCGTATTCGTGATGATGATTACTTTGAGGTTGATCATCGACCTGGGCACGAGGGAACGCCAATTGAGTGGTACAACGACTGCTATGCGCCTTTTGTTCAGAAGTTCTCTGAGCGTATGTCGCGCAAGACAGCAAAACAGTTCAGTTTCATTGAGCCGATTCCCAATGAGTTCATGCCTCCCTGGCCGACCGAGGATCCGGACAACAAAAAATTGCTTCAGCAAAAATATGCTGAGAAGACAGTCATCAAGTCACCACGCCCAGACAATTTTGTGTATGCGCCGCATTTCTACGATCTCAATGTTCTCTTTAACAAGAGTCACTCGTGGATGAGCGTCAACGTACAAGGTCTCTCACGAGGCATGTTCGTCCTCAATGCCATGTATTTCGGCGCCAAAGGACTCCGACACAACTACAGAAAACAACTGGGCAACATCGTCAAATACGGAAAGCAGTCGCTGGGTAAAGTCCCCATGATCATTGGCGAAATCGGTCTCTCGTATGACATCAACAAGGCAGAGGCCTTCCGCACAGGATGTTACGATAAGCAGCGTGATTTAATGAACGGTTTGATTTCTGGAATGGAGGACAACAAGCTCAACTATACGCTGTGGAACTACAACCCGAATAACAGAGTTGAGTATGGAGATGGGTGGAACAAGGAGGATTTCTCGGTCATAAACGGCGACGAGATCATCGAGAATGGTCCTGTGCGCCCCGACTACCGAAACCATCTGCACGAGCATGACGATCTTTACAAGGGCGGCCGTATTCTCGATGTCATCATCCGCCCATACGCTGTGAAAACAGCTGGTCTTCCTAGGAAATCCAACTGGAACCATAAATCCCTCCGCTTCGAATACCACTGGGCCAGCACATCTCTCAAAGCCGTTGATGAAAAAGCACACCTCACCGAGATCTTCATCCCGGGGTATCACTACGATGCGCACGAGCTACGTGTTGATGGTAAGAATGTGGAATGGACGTATGACAAGCCACGCCAGACGCTGTATGTGCGGAGCAGCTCAGCTGGAGAGCACAGCATTGTTGTGGCTATTGAGGATGAGGCGCGACATGTTCTTGAGAGAGTGCGACGACGACGGGAGCTGTATCCACCCGAGTTTCCGTTTAATATGGTTTCTGCGGGTATGGAGGACTTTATGGAGGATATTGACTGGTCGATGGCCTTTGCGTATTGGCCTGTTGTTGCTGCCCTATTGGTTGCTTTTATTGCGCGGGCTGTTGTTTTGTGGTTGAATTAGAGCAGAGCAAGACTTCCAGGTTTTCATTTTTCGTTGGATTTAGAATAGGCAATGGACATAGACATACGAAAAGTATTAGATACTTCTTTGGATGGAGATAAATACAATCTGGTTTAGTACGAGAAGAGCACACTTTGTGTTATATCATTCGTTTCATCGCCGAGCAATCTTCAAGAAATATCTTTAATTATCAATATTCACTTATGCTACTTCGCTTTTAAATCGTGACCGCTAATCTATCAAGAAACACTTTTACTCTGCATCTAGGGGGCATCTAGGCGCCGTATTATTCACTTGAATACCCCCTCGCTTCTTCTCCTTGGTATCATGGAAAGGCAGAGCCCAGCCCCCTTCAGTCTCAGGAGTTGAGAGCCATAGTCGAAGAAGGTGTCTTCGAGGAATCGGGGGAAGGTGGTCTACGCAATGTTAGTCTCTTCATATGTCCTCATTCAGGGAGAAGGATGTTTCTTACCTGTGTATGCTGTTCTGGCATGGAGAAGATGCGTGTTGCTGACGAACTGAATATCACCAACCTCAAGAATCATATGCAGAGCCAACTTCTGACAAGTTTCCTCCAACACAGCCATAGCATGCTTCTGCTTCTCACTCAAAGCAGGAATGAGTCCCTGATCCGAGAATCGCGTAAGAGATCTCACAAAGTAAGGATCCCACTTGCAGTAAACACGGCCTTTACCGCCATTCTCGATGTAAAAGATAGAAGTGCGAATCCACTCCTCCTGTCCATCCGACGTCTCACCCTTACGGTCAAAGTACCAGATAGGTTGGGTCAGAGTTTCAGCAACATCGGGATTATTCTTCTGGAGATGGTTCCAAACATTATGAATGCTGACGATGTCACTCTCGCCACCTTCTCTGGCACGATGCACACAAAGAAGACCGACGATGTCGGAGTCATCAGCATGGAAGAACTGACGAGCTGTTGTGCGGTAGATACGAACACGGTCGATTTGTGTAGCGTCGTCACCAACGTCTTTGACGTGGCCGAGGACATGGCCCAGGCCGTTTTGAGAAACAAAGTAGCCGATGTATGTTCCAAGACCCATGTAGGCCACTGCATTCTTATGAGGGCCCCATTCACCAGCTGGGAAACGCTTGAAGAGAATAAAGCCTTTCCCGTTGAGGAGGTCTTCTCGAAGAGTCTCCAGGACTTTACCGAGTTTGGGAAGAGGGAAGTTAGACTAAGCGTGTTAGTGAGTAAAGTTATTAAAAAGTTATTGTCATACCTTAGAGATACCAGTGAGGGGAGTGCCACTGGCAATGAAAGAATCAGCAGTATCGCTTAGTTCTCGTATCTCTTCATCAGTAAAAGGATGAGTCCATCTTTCTGGCTGGTTCTCGTAGTCCTCCTTCTTCCAAAGTGTAGGACCTATGATCTCTTTTGGGAACTCGGAGTAAGGCTTCAGGGCATCGTAAAGAGGAGGGTGTTGGCCCGAGGTACGGATGCCATCCGGGAAGATTGAACGAGGGGCATCTGCGTTCTTGACTTGGGGAAGAGGAGTTGAAGAAGACTCGTCGAGGAGAGCACCTGGAGCCATTGTACAAGTGGTATATCAACGAGAGAAGACGCTACAAACACCGACAAGCTCAATTGAGTAGATAAACCGATTAAATTATCAGGCTTCTATCATTGACAAGTCATCTTATATATACCCTTTTCCACAGCGTGTCATCTGTGAGTGTTACCATCCCCGCACTGCAATGACGCGTTTGTTGGTGGATTGCGTGCTTGAGGTGCGATATCACGGAGTGCCACTCCCACCATCAGAAACGGGCTAAGAACTTAAGTAGTAAATTCAGCCAATTACATTCTATAACCCAAGATGGCGTTATTTTTTATTGCTACAAATCTGAGGTTCTTGTCAATTGAGCGTTCACATGGTGTCAATCGCGCGTTACACAGCTTGATAGAGATAGGTGTGAGCGGTTGATTAGCTCTCGGGATTTCCCAAAAGGGTTGGATATTGCGATTGGGCAATTGCTTGGATGCTAGAATCGGATGTGGCCATTGATGCTCCAACTTCTCCTGGCGGTTGCGGCTTGCTGCATGTCAGTCTTACTCAGATCACCCCATAAATGTACTTGCTTTATTTCCGTAATGATCAGGGCTCGTGTTACTTTGTACATTTCCTTTGGAATAATCGGAAGTTCTTGAACCCACTCTCCAGGAATGTGACATCTGTATCCTCCTCTTTTTGCCAAGTACTCGTCTCAACGCTTGGCTTCAATCAGATCGGGCAGTGTCACCTAAATAGGATATAAAGGTAGTGAAATGTCAATTAATTTAGTTTCTGTCTTTCTTTTCATGCTGTTTGGTTCCAGGCTCATAGTATCTTAGTGGAATAATCTCTTATGACGTTGCCACGGGTGACTTTACTGACTTGTCAAATCAGAACAATAGAGAACAAAACAGATGTACGTTTTCGGCTCTTGTTAGTCTCTATAGGGGCAGACTATTTTCCATGCTCTTCATGCCTACCTTCAGCTCTTCAATTGCGTAGAGCTCGGTCTTTCTTGATGCCCTGATACGACGTCAAAAGCCTGTCATCTCAGAGAAGAGTGAAAGTCTTATTTTGGGTTTGATTATGAATATATTGACTAGGACGTTGATGCCTTTCGAGAACGCGGCCTAGACGACGCGGCACCGTCACGAGGTATGTGAGATGCAGGTCCGGAAGGCGACGAGGAATATGGGCAGCTAAGTCGCTATAAAAGGACCTCTCCAGCGACCCTTTGGTGTGTCTCTGCATAATAAGCCTTGACTCTTTGCATGCCCTCCACATGCCTGTATCAATATCACCCTTCTCAGAACGAGAGAAAATATGACTGTGGTCTTGTGCCTAGTCAATTTCAAAGAATCGTTCCAGGGGGCTCATCCTCCAGAGTTTATTTTATTCTCGGAGAATGAAATTCCTGGTCGCTTTATAGGCATCCTTCCTGTGAAGCTTATATAATGGAGGAAAACATGGGTAAACCTGTACAAGGCGGCGTGATGGGTCAAGAGCGGATTCCCATATCAGTTATCTTATCTCTGGAGGAAGTTTATTGAAAGGGTGAAAGGACGCTGGTGATCTAGGACAAGAAGGTAGTGATAGTTCACAACCTATCTTGAAGGAAATGAAGAGCCTGCGGTGCGTAGAAGGATAATCGGAAGAGGGGAGTCGAACTCTTCTTACATAGTCTCTAACATAAGTTTTACGTGAATTGAACTTAACATATTAAAAGATTATCACAAGTCAAATCATTAAGTAAGTTTAATTAATGATGCTTAAATGTCTTTAAATTGTGAGAATTTTCATTCTGAATATAAAAGAACATTGCTTTTCTGTATATATGGCCTTAATCTATCTGAAGTTCAACATGGCGATTCAATATATCAATATATTCAAACCCTACATTGAAAGAATTCTTGTTGTTTCCTTTAAACAGCATCGCAGTCTACAGTACCAAAGAAAAGGGGGGAAGCCTCTCAAATATTGAGTTGGTCATTTTAAAACCTTACAACCTTGCTCTTTTTTTTTTTTTTTTTTTTTTTTTTTTTTT